>CAVNYN010281680.1:0-33454 GCA_963692815.1 Nyctanthes arbor-tristis
GAAATTAAGGAATTAAAATTGTGAAGTTGAATGTGATAGTTTTCTCAAGAATTTCAGGAGCTTGAGACTCACAATTTCACCACCACCGATTCCCCTAGCTGCACATTCATTGATTCAACAAAAATCACCCCTAGTTAACGATCGAGTTTCACATAATTAATTAACTACCCCTCTCGAAGTTAGTTAATCCTACTAAATTAGGCCTTCTCACCTATCTCTAAGTGAGCGCGTTAACAACCCGTTTAAGTGCATTAACACAAAGAACTCATGTAAATATCCCCGAAGTTCAATCTACGTGACCGCACCAACTACAAGCAAATCTCTTTGTCTTGTCCAAATTAATGTTCTCTATCACTAAATTCTAATTCATGCATTCCTCTCTCAAGTTCAACACAAACTAATAAACATCGACCTGTTGACCTCTAATAGGTGAAAACAATACGAAGCAATGAAAAAGAATTAAATAGAAACCAATTTAACAATTTGAATCAACAAACATATAACTAGGGTTCGCAAAGGGGTTACGTTGCTCGTCCCAAGAAAAGATGTTTAGTTACTCATTGAATATATAAAATTAAGCATATATGAGTAAGAATACATCACTGGGTTTTAATGAGTAAAGCTGGAGAAGAAGATGATTGCACCAATATTCCTTCAACCCTAAACTTTTCTTCAAAATCCCCAAACGAACTTCTCGAGAGAACAAAGTCTTTTTTTTTTTTGTAACGTCAATGGATGTGCCAAAAAAAACCCCCCAATACTAGGTTAGACCCCCCTTATATCGTCTATGAAATCATAAGAAAAAGGTAAAAAAAATTGTGTAATCCCTTTGCCACGACCAAGAGTTCTACCTACAAAGGAAAACTACGGAAAATCTCGAATTTCTGACATGCAGACGCATGATCCACACATGCAGCTGCATGGGTTCCCTAGCAAACTTCCTATCCATCTTCTGGCTGCATTGTGCGGCCGCATGTCATAACCATGTCGCCGCACGGGTCTTTATGAAAACATTCTGCTTCTGGCGTCGCCGCATGCGGGTGTATTCATAACACATGCTGCCGCATGAGGTCCCTTCGAGTACGCGTGTGGCCGCATGGAAGGCCATACAAAGGCCGCATGGCTAGATCGGAAGAGCACACGTCGAACTCCAGTGGCCGCATGGATACCCAATGTGGCCGCATGCCATTAGGTGGGCCACCCTTCGTCCTTCATCTTTCTGCTTCGTTCATTTTGGCCCTCAAACTTTGTAGCTCGGGTCCAATTGGTCCAAATTCATCCAACTTGACGTCATCTTGGATTTTTACCTGTAATTCACTGACTCAAGTGTAAAAATGAAATTTTTAACATAATACCACATACTTAACCATACATTTAGGGGATTAAAACATGACACATAACAAACTATCAAACTCCCCCACACTTAAACCGTTGTTCGTCCTTGAACAACAATCAATACAAAACAAAAAAGTAAACAAATACTTCAACTTTCACTTCATATGAGACAACAACTCATGATATACTTTCTTTCAATCAGTCCAGGGTAAGCTTGCCTAATAAAAAGTCTTTCAAGCAATGCAAGAATTATAAGAAGTTATCACTCTCTTTTTCTCTCAAGAACTGGTCAACCTTTCAAAACCCATAAAATGTCATGAACAAGTGCCCTCAAGCAACCGTTAGAACCATGAAACAAGCTATTACCTGGAATGGCGCAACCCGGATAGGTCGACCCTCACGGATAAGTTCACTCTTCACTCAAGTGTTTACAGGTTAAGTGTTTATGCTTAAAATTCTATCTAAGGAGAGTTTTACCGTAGGCTTGTAAAATTTCTCCTTCTCCACCACTCAGGTGCACACATATGACACAAGTCATAAGGTCTTTAAAGGGTTGTAATGGGACTAAGGATTAAGGTGGGAAAAATTTCATAAGTGAGGCTAATAAACCGTTGGAGCTAGTGGAACACAAATTTATGATATTTAAGCACTTTCATCACGTGACTCCACTATTCTTTCATCTTTCGAAACCTTTAGCATCACATTTTCCAGTAGCATGTCCCAATCTCTAAAGATAATTCATCTCTCTAATTCAATAACCACAACCCTTCGTTTCAACTTCTTTCACTACTTCATTTTCTCTATTTTTTTATGCTCGATTTCCGCAAAGCATTATTTTTTTATTCATATTTTTTTTCTGGGTACAGATCTAACCAAACCAGCCCAGACATTGCTCTTTTTTTTTTTTTTTTGTCAATACCATCACTCCCCCACACTTACTTCTTTTCCTCCCCACGCAACAAAATCAATTTACAATCCACTAGTCCATCGGTAAGGTAAGGATATTCATTAGTTTTGGCTCGAGCTAGTATTAATGGGTTTGAAGAAAGAAGAACAGGCTATAAAGCTCAAAGGGGTTATGCCAAAGATGATTAATTAACACAGTAGGCTTTTTGGCTAAACTGGTTAATCAAGAAAGAGTGCCTTAATCATATTTATGTCATGTACGTAAGAATGCAGTCTCAAAGAGAAATAGCACAAGTTCTAGAGAAACAACCCTAAAGATGAATGTCACACAAGAACAAAGGAAGTCAGACTGAATATGATGTGTCAGTCAAGGGCTCAAAAATCTCACCATGTTGAATTTATCAACCTAATCCAGCCATAACCAATTCCAAGCAAAGCAAATTAATTGCAGATGTGAGTTCACTAATTCAATCGTCTTATGGGTCTCTTCTGTGCGTATAGCACTGATCTATCTCTCCAATTTCACTGTATATGTTTATTCTCGCATTGCTTAAGATCCTAATTCCAGCAGAGCAATTCTCCAGTAAGGTCTAATACTTTAATGTTATGAGTTGCTCTCTCATATGCTCACAAAACACTCCAAACAATATACAAAACACAACTAGACATAGAACACAATTAAATAGCTAAACATAGAACAGCTAACAATAAGGACTGAACATAAAGCACATAAGACGCTGAACAAGCACATAGGACAAACAGTAAGACTAAACGACACAAGTCCACTATGGTAGTGCGGGTTTAAAATACAGACTAAGTGATATCAAAAATACATCAGCCAAATAAAGTAAACACAAGTAAACACATCCCCCACATTTAATTTCTACATTGTCCTCAATGTTGAGCAAAAATAGCAAAAATAGGGAGTAAAAGTGTAGTAACTCCCTGGGGGTATGACTGATGAGGGCTCTGCAACAGGACATCATAGACCGGGGAAAGTGGGGTTGATGGGCCTAGTATGGCTACGAACTGTCGGGGACAGAATTGTCAAAATCTATCTAAGCAAGTCTTCCGTGGTCCCCTGCCGCTCTCGCAGCTCTGCAATTTCTGTACGAAGAGTCTAAAGTTCCCCAAAGATCCGCTGCTCAGATATACTAGGCTGGCTTAGAGGGCCAACTGCTGGTGCAGTCTCAACCTCGGGCTCAGGTGCAAGTATAGTTCCGCTAGCCTTCCCAGGGCCGGATGTGGGCACATTCACTGCTTGTGCTATTGTCCGGGGCTTCTTTACCATTTGCTTGTTTGAGTTTTCCCTTGACACTTTGCAGAGGGGGTCGCGGTGAGCAAGAGTTTCATCGATCAGATTAGATCGCACGCCAGCGTTGCTGCATAGGCCAGTCTTCCGATCTGGGAAAATAAGCCTCTTGCTTTTATCTTTACCAACTCCCAAGTCTCGGACTTGATTGTATATGTGCTCCCCTAAGTCAAACTTGTATCCAAGCCACATGTGATATACAGTCGGCCTCGAGTGGAATTGACCGCGGTCTTGTTGGAAGTTGGCTCAACATTCGAGGCAACAAAGTGGTGCAGGTACCATGCATCATCACATAAGTCTCTATTGTGATAGACCCGCTGAACTTTAGGCCTTCCAGATGGTCCTGTCCCACATAGAAATTGAACAAGATCCTCATCACTACAGGACAAAGTAGACTCATCGATCGGGATTGCATCCGAGCTGTCCAATCCCAAGTATTCATTAATGACTTCCGGGGAAAATGTGATCCAAGCACCGAGCACTTTAGTTTGATTTGCTCTCCTTGTCCATGCAGTTTCAATCTCTGTGTTGAAGTGCCTGTAGAAATCCTGGACTATTTTCAAATTGCCCTTTGGAAGCTCTGTGACATACTTCGTCCAACCACATGCTTCAATCACTTTTCCCAAGCTCGTATCCTGGAAGTCCTGCAAGATTAGTTTCCTCTCCTTGATATAATCCCGTGTAGCCCAAGGGTCTTCTTTTTCTTGTTCCTCCACTTGTTTTCCTTTTCTTTTAGGTGGCATTTCAATTTTTGTAGAATATGTGCAACCTACAAGAGGACACATGGTATACTTAGCCACTGTAAAACATGTTTAAGCATGAGCATATGTAATAATGGAATGAAACAAGTTAACAAAATGAGGCAAAGTTAATTAATGACAGCCATAATTACCCCCCGAGTAACTTGTTCAAATTGACAACTTTTACCAAACCATCTTTAGCCATATGAGACTACATAACATGTACTGCATCATACTTGGATTTCATGCCAAGCGGAGTTGAATTAGGCCAAACGGGAAGGGGACGTAGATGGTAGCCAGCAAAACCACCACTGTGCAATGGCAATTTTCACAATGTAAAACATGCCCATAAGAGAACGTTTACCGAGCTATCTTTTGGGGAATGAAAGTTCACACATTGGACTAGCTTCACACAAAATTTCATGTCATTTGGAGTTCATTTTAGCTAGACGAATGCAAAGGTTCAACGTATTCTTTTAAACACCCTATATATCCCTTATCATTCAAGTATTAAATCCTCAAGAATACAAGTCAAAAGAGCACATTGGAGTCGTACGGGCATTTCATCGAACACGTGATAAGCAGAGTTTTTGCAAGTATTTTCGTGCTAGAGGTTGGGTGCAAAATCGCAATCCATTCAACAACATGCTACAACTCCTAACTCAGCATCTATTAGCACCCAATGCAAGAAGAAAATGCAAAAAATTTTAAACCAAAAATGGCCGAACCTAACCGAGCAGCAAGCTCGGCATTCAAGGGGGTAGGGGCAACTTGGAGCTGAAATTATCACTACATTGACTTGCAAAGCGAATTTGGCATGTATGGATCATCATATCATCATAATATCATTGAGAAATCAGGCAAAACAGGCAACCAAAAATCAGAATTTCACAAAATAGGTCCGCAGAACTTACCGTGAGTTCGACCGATTGCAACTGGGAAAAAACAAAAACAATGCTACCTAACGCGAGCAAACCCCAAGAGAAATTCTCCTTAGCTAGCCATTTGTAGAATGGTAAGTGAAGTGAAGCTCAGTGAAGGACCAAGGACCAGAGCGAAAAAACGGGGGAGGTGCGTGTGCGTGTGATTGTGCGGGCGCATGGGGGCCTGGGGGTTCTGTACAGCAAGTTTTACGTTTTTTTTTTTTTAGGCCAAATTCTAATTTTATTATTTAAAATAAAAGTCATTAATAATCGTAAGCTTATTAAGCTAAATTACATAACGAAAAGTTACCTAGTGGGTTGCCTCCCACCAAGCGCTTGTTTATAGTCCCGAACCTGACTGTGTCAGAAATCACTCTGGTACTGCAACGTCAATCACCAACTTTTCTTTCAAAAAAATGGTTTCAAAATAGTGCTTGAGGCGTTGTCCATTGACTTTGAAGCTTCCCTTTTTAGGATGATAGAGCACAAAGGTGCCATAGGGAAAGACTTGCGCAATTGAGAATGGACCCGACCATCTTGACCTCAGCTTGCCTGGGAAGAGTTTTAATCGAGAATTATAGAGTAAGACTTGATCCCTAACTTTGAACTCTCTTTTCTGAATCCGCCGGTCGTGCCATTTTTTAGTCCGATTCTTGTAGATAAAAGCGTTCTCATAAGCACCCAATCGGAACTCATCTAGCTCATTCAGTTGCAGACATCGCTTTTCCCCTGCTGCTTTTATGTCCAGATTCAGTTGCTTAATTGCCCAATACGCCTTATGTTCCAACTCAATTGGTAACTGACAGGTTTTACCAAACACAAGTTGGTATGGTGACATCCCAATTGGTGTTTTCAAAGCCATACGATATGCCCATACTGCATCATCCAGCTTTTTAGCCCAATCTTTCCTTGATGACTTGATAGTTGTTTCAAGAATCTTCTTCAATTGTCTATTCGATGTTTCCACTTGCCCACTAGTCTGTGGATGGTAAGCTGTGGCCATTCGATGATGAACCCCGTATTTTGACAACACTGCTTTAAACAGCTTGTTGTTGAAGTGAGTGCCCCATCACTAATGATTGCTCGTGGTACTCCAAATCCAGTGAAAATATTTTTTCTAACAAACTCAACCATGACTTTAGCATCATTAATAGGTAATGCTATGGCCTCAACCCATTTGGACACATAATCAACTGCAACTAGAATGTACCTGTTATTGTAAGACAGAGGGAATGGTCCCATAAAGTCGATGCCCCAAATATCAAATATCTCTACCTCTAAGATATTGTTCAAAGGCATCTCTTGTCTTGAAGAAATATTACCAGTGCGTTGGCGCTGGTCACAAGCTTTAACAAAAGAGAAAGCATCTTTGAACAAGGTGGGCTAGTAGAAACCACATTGAAGTACCTTAGCAGCTGTTTTTGTAGGTCCATGTTGACCACCATAAGGTGAAGAATGAACCTGCTCAAGAATAGACCTCATATCTTCATCGGGCACACATCTTCTGATTATCTGATCTGGTCCTCTGTGGTATAAATATGGTTCTTCCCAATAAAAAAACTTTAGATCATGAAAGAACTTCTTCTTTTGCTGATAAGAATAATCAGGTGGAATAACCCTTCCAGCCAAGTAGTTCACATGATCAGCATACCATGACACTTTTTCTACTTGTAACAACTGCTCATCTGGAAAGTCCTCATTTATTTCCTCCATTATTTCCTCCTCCGGTTGCTCCAGTCTGGACAGGTGATCTGCCACTTGATTTTTTGTACCCTTTCTGTCTTTGATTTCAATATCGAATTCTTGTAATAACAACACCCATTTGATTAGCCGTGGTTTAGCATCCTTCTTGTTAAAAAGATATTTCAAGGCAGAATGATCTGTGTAGACAATTACCTTTGATCCAATGAGATATGAGCGAAATTTATCAAAAGCAAAGACTACTGCCAACAACTCTTTTTCAGTAGTAGCATAGTTTGAGCACTATTAAGAGTTCTGCTGGCATAAGAAATCACATGAAATACCTCATCTCTTCGCTGTCCCAAAGCTGCCGCCACCACATAATCACTCGCATCACACATAATTTCAAAAGGTAAGCTCCAATCTGGTGCGACAATCACTGGGGCTGAAATCAATTTTTTTTTAAAGTGGTGAAAGCCATGAGGCACTCTTCAGAAAAATTAAAGGGCACATCCTTTTCCAACAACCTGCATAGTGGCTTTGTGATTTTAGAGAAATTCTTGATGAATCGTCTGTAGAATCCTGCATGACCAAGAAAACTCCTAATCCCCTTAACTAAAATTGGTGGAGGTAGTTTCTCTATCGCTTGAATTTTTGCCTTATCAACCTGAATACCTGATTCAGAGATTCGGTGTCCCAAAACTATCCCTTTTGTTACCATGAAATGGCACTTTTCTCAATTGAGTACTAGATAAGTTCTTCACACCGTTTGAGCACAAGAGATAAGTTGTGGAGACAGTTATCAAAAGAAGAACCAAAAATAGAGAAATCATCCATAAATACCACTATGAATCTTTCCACGATATTTGGGAAGATGGCCATCATGCACCTTTGGAAAGTAGCAGGTGCATTACATAGTCCGAATGACATTCTTCTATAAGCAAACGTACCGTAACGAAAGTGAAAGTTGTTTTCTCTTGGTCAGCTGGTGCAATAGGAATCTGGTTGTAGCCTGAATATCCATCAAGAAAAAAATAATGTTAATGCCTGGCTAGTCTTTCCAACATCTGATCAATGAAGGGTAAGGGGTAGTGATCCTTTCTAGTTGCATTGTTCAGCTTCCAGTAGTCAATGCATACCCTCTATCCTGTAACTGGTCTTGTAGGAATTAACTCATTGTTCTCATCTTTTATCATGGTAATTCCTCCTTTCTTTGGCACCACATGAATAGGACTAACCCAGGCACTATTTGAAATTGGATAGATAATTCCAGTATCAAGCAACTTGACAGTTTCAGCTCTTACCACCTCTTTCAAAGTAGGATTTAATCGGCGCTGATTTTCAATAGATGGTTTGAAGTTATCTTCCATTAAGATTTTATGTTGACAAGGTGAGGGACTGATTCCCTTAATATCAGCGATGGTCCACCCAATAGCTGTCAGATGTTCCCTCAAAACCCAGAGCAATCTTTCTTCTTCTAACTCAGTCAAATGATTCGAGATGATAACTGGTAAAGTAGAAGACTCTCCCAAGAATGCATACCTCAAGTGAGTAGGAAGAGGTTTCAACTCAAGAGCGGGTGGGGATTCAATGGAAGGTAAGACTTTCTTAGGAGCTTCACCCAACGGTTCATAGTACCATTCCCTCTTACGTGCCATGGAAGGTAGAGCCTCCAACTGTGTTGTGCCATCTCTGCTATTTCTGAATTTTCAGCTTTTGTAGCTTCAGAGTGTACAAGACAACCTGCTCATCCATCTGTTCTTTCTTTTCAGATTGATTCTCCTCTTCTTCAACTGCTTTCTCCTTGACATTCTGTTTCTCAATTGGCTTTTTTTTCTTAATTTCAAGTAGTTGCAGCCCACTCCTTGTTGTTATGGCCTTCACTTGCTCTTTTGGATTTGTTTCAGTGTTACTAGGCAAAGTACCCAGCGCTCTTCTTGCCATAGCCAAAGCCATTTGGCTCATCTGAGTCTCCAAATTTTTTATAGCTGTGTTTTGATTCTGAAGAGTGTGCTCCGTTTTTTGCATGAATTGATTGTTTGCCTCCATATACTTACTGAACATGTCTTCCAATGGACTCTTCCTCTCTTGTTGTTGATTAAAACCCAGTGGTCTGATCGCTTGTTGATTATCTCTCCATGAAAAATTGGGGTGAGCTCGCCATCCTGGGTTATAGGTTTGAGCATATGGCCACGTTTGCTGCCTCTGATTATTTCCAACGAACATTACTGGTTCATCCTCAGGTGTGTTCCCAGGAGCAACTGGGCAAACTGCAGTAGCATGATTTGTACAACATATATCACATATGGCTGAAGACTGAACCATACTAATAGTTGGCTTTGCAAGACCGTCAACTTTCTTTGCCAGCGCTGTAAGTTGTGAAGACAAAGAAGTGAATGCATCTACTTCATGAACTCCAGCTCGAGACATCATTCTATCTAAATACCACTGGTAGCTATTAGCTGCCATCTTCTCAAAAATCTCTGCCACCTCTTCATACGTTTTGTCTATGAGGGAACCCCCAGCTGCTGAATTTGCATGCCTTTTGTTCTCATCAGTCAACCCATTGTAGAAGGTTTGTATAATGAGCCAGTCTGGGATTCCATGATTTGGGCATCTTCTCAACATATCATTATACCTTTCCCATGCCTTAAATATCCTTTCACCCGGATTCTAACTGAATAAAGTAATCTCTCTTCTGATTTTCAAAACTCTACCCGGCGGAAAGAATTTATCCATGAATGTTTGTGTCAGATTCGCCCAAGTAGTGATTGAATTTGCTGGCAATGAGTAAAATAAAGTTTTGGCTTTACCGCTCAAGGAGAAAGAGAACAATTTCATCTTGGTGGCCTCAGCTGGTACTCCATTCATTTTGAACATCCCACATATCTCCTCGTATTTCCTCAGGTATTCATTCGGATCTTCCTCTGGCAGACCATTGAACTAAACTGTTTGTTGCACCAACTAAAAGGTCCCCGGCTTTATTTCATAATTTACAGCAGTTATGGCCAGTGGAACTAAACAGGTCAAGTTATTTCCAACAGTAGGCATGATGTACTCCCTTAATGGTCTATTTACGTTTACAGCTGGCTCATTTCCAATCGCCAGAGCAATTTGATTTTCATTACCACTGCCTACTCTGGCCATTTTTTGTAGGAATCTTTGTTGTCTGCGACGAGCTTTGAAAGTTCTTTCAATTTCTCGTGTGGTTGTAAGTCTTCCACTACACTCTTATACATGCAAATCTGCAAGAATAACAATAAAATTTCAAGCTAAAGCAAATGGAATAGTTTCAATATTAAATTCTATTCCCCGGCAACGGCGCCAAAAACTTGTTCGTGTAAAATGTGTGTGTGAAATCCGCAAGTGTACGGGTCGAACAAGTAATATAGTGGACAAGGAGTCTGGGTTATCGTTCCCACAAGGAATGATTTAAGTACTGAGAATTCAATTCACGCTTTAGTTGAAATGATCGAGATTCAGACTTTGCTTAAGACTAAACTAACTAAAGCCAAACCTAAAGAAATTAAGGAATTAAAATTGTGAAGTTGAATGTGATAGTTTTCTCAAGAATTTCAGGAGCTTGGGACTCACAATTTCACCACCACCGATTCCCCTAGCTACACATTCATTGATTCAACAAAAATCACCCCTAGTTAACAATCGAGTTTCAGATAATTGATTAACTACCCCTCTCGAAGTTAGTTAATCCTACAAAATTAGGCCCTCTTACCTATCTTTAAGTGAGCGCGTTAACAACCCGTTTAAGTGCATTAAGACAAAGAACTTATGTAAATATCCCCGAAGTTCAATCTACGTGACCGCACCAACTACAAGCAAATCTCTTTGTCTTGTCCAAATTAATGTTCTCTATCGCTAAATTCTAATTCATACATTCCTCTCTCGAGTTCAACACAAACTAATAAGCATCCAGCTATTGAGCTCTAATAGGTGAAAACAATACGAAGCAACAACAAAGAATTAACTAGAAACCAATTTAAAAATTTGAATCAACAAACATTGATTAAGCATACACGAGTAAGAATACATCACCGGCTTTTAATAAGTAAAGCTGGAGAAGAAGATGATTGCACCAATATTCCTTCAACCCCAAACTTTTCTTCAAAATCCCCAAACGAACTTCTCGAGAGAACAAAGTCTTTTTTTTTGTAACGTCAATGGATGTGCCAAAAAAATCCCCCCCAATACTAGGTTAGACCTCCCTTTATATCGTCTATGAAATCATAAGAAAAAGGTAAAAAAAAATCGTGTACTCCCTTTGCCACGACCAAGAGTTCTACCTACAAAGGGAAACTACGGAAAATTGCAAATTTCCAACATGCGGCCGCATGATCCACACATGCGGCCGCATGGGTTCCCTAGCAAACTTCCTGTCCATCTTCTGGTTGCATTGTGCGGCCGCATGTCATAACCATGTGGCCGCACGGGTCTTTATGAAAACATTCTGCTTCTGGCTTTGCCGCATGCGGGTATATTCATAACACATGCGGCCACATGAGGTCCCTTCGAGTACGCGTGTGGCCGCATGGAAGGCCACACAAAGGCCGCATGGCTCCTCTAACCTTTCTGTCGACGCATATGGCCGCATGGATACCCAATGTGGCCGTATGCCATCAGGAGGGCCACCTTCATCCTTCATCTTTCTGCTTCGTTCATTTTGGCCCTCAAACTTTGTAACTCGGGCCCAATTGGTCCAAATTCATCCAACTTGATGTCATCTTGGATTTTTACCTATAATTCACTGACTCAAGTGTAAAAATGAAATTTTTAACATAATACCACATACTTAACCATACATTTAGGAGATTAAACATGACATATTCCGATCTATCATGGCCGCAATGAAGTAAGTGAATCAGCCCACGATGAACAAATGAACGATCTCCCAATTCCTTCTTTGCACCCACAATCAGGTATAATTGCGCCCGCAATGCTCTGACTTGCTCTCTCAACTTTGTTTCTGGGACAGGCGATTGCGGCCACAATGCGTAATTTTCAAGCCCGCAATTGGTTGCAATGACCATTTCGTTGCGTCCGCAACCGAGTTTTAGGTCTCTGAACCTTAATTTGTGATAGGCATTGCTCTTGCATTGCACCTGCAATGAATCCTCCAATGTGGCCACAATGGAAAATAAAAAACCCAAGATTTTTTCCTCTTCTTTTTTGATCTTCTATCTTTTTCCTTGTTACCTTTTGGTCCCTAAACTCCAGAATGTTTGCAACATTAGTTTAAAACGCTCCAAAATCATGCAAATTCGACCCGAATCAATTCGCTGCACTCCTTCTTGAACTATAACCTAAAAATTAACAAAGTAACACATAAATATGCACTTTTAACCAAAAATTAAAACATTTAAACACAACTTGGAGTATTTAATGAATATAAATTACACAACTATCAAATATTCCCATACTTAAACCGTTGTTCGTCCTCAAACAACACACAAAACAAAAATACAAGAACAATGAGACAATGCTTTAACTTTCATCACATATGAGACAACAACTCACAATATCCCTTTTCTAAACTAGTTTGGAGTAAGCCTGCTTAATAAAAAGTCTCCAAAGCAATGCAATGAGAATTTTTTTCCTCTCTCTTTTTTTTTTCTTCAGTACTGGTTAACCGTTCGAAACTCATAAAATGTCATGAAAAGTGCCCTCAAGCAACCATTAGAATCAAATGAAACCACTACTCCCTTCATCTTTTCAAATTTCAAGCATCACCTATACTATAGCAACATATCCCAACCTCCAAAGGTAATTCATGCCTTTATTTAAAAAAGAAACAACCTTTTATCTTAACTTTTTTCACACATTCTATTTCTATTTTCCTTGCCATCTCTCTATGTTTTTTCCCTATATTACATTGTTGCTTTTTTCATCAACTCGCTTCTCTTTTCCTTCATTGTTGCTTTTTTTTTCACATGCTGTTTTTCCCAACAATTTCTTTTGCATAAATCATTCTTTTTTCTTTCTTTCAACTCTTTCATTTTTTCACACAACAAACCACCACAACCTAGATATCATCAACTTGATCCCCTTACCTTTTCTTTATCAAGACCTCATCAATAGCAACTATTCTCCCACACTTACTTCTTATCCACCCAAGCAACAAAATCAATCACAAATTCATTAGTCCATTAGCAAGGTAATGATATATGCTATTTTCAGCTCACGAATAGTATTAAGGGGTGTAAGGAAGATAAAATCATGCCATAAAGCTCAAAGGCATTGTGCAAAAAGTAATTAATTGATAAGGTAGGTTTTTTGGCTAAAGTGGTTAATCAAGAAAGAGTGTCTTAATCATATTCATGTCATGCATGTAACAATACAGCCTCATAGATAAATAAAGCAAATCCTAGAGACACAAACCCATGGAAGAATATCACACATGAACAAATATAGCGAGACTGATAAACATGTGTTTGTCAAAGGCTCAAAAATCTCACCAAGTTAAATTCGTCAACCTAATCTAGTCAACACCAATTCCAGGCAAAGAAAATAAATAAAAGGTGCAAGTTCACTAATTCAATCGTTCTATGAGTCTCTCCATGCCAAAAGCACAACTCTATCTCTCAAAGTGTTCTTTTTTTTTTTTCTCGCATTGCCTAGGATCCTAATTCCAGCACATCTATACTCCAGTCAAATCTAATATTTTAGAATCATGAGTTGCTTTCTCACATGTTCACAAGACACCATACTTTACATTACTTTATTATTTTTTTAAGAATACAAAACATGGCAAATATATGAAAGAAAAAAAATAAAAATAAAAATATCAGTCTACGCTGCTTTTTTACTTAGCATAGAAACAACTAAACACAAAAAAACCAAATAATGATCAATACTTTAGAAACTACACAATTTAAATTTAGACAATACGCAGGTTAAGTATAGACCAAGAGTTAGTAAAAAGATACATCAGCCAGATAAAATAAATCACATATAATCATTCCCCCATACTTAAATTCTACATTGTCCTAATGTAGATCAAAAAGAACAAAAATAGGGAGAAAGGGTTTTAGGAACTTCCTGGGGGTATGGCTGATGGTGAGTCTGGATCGTGGTATGATAGGATAGATGGAGTAGGGCTAGTGTGGCTAGTCTGAACTCCAACAATAGGTGAAAAAACTGTCAAAATAATAAAAAAATAAGACAACAGTGATTCCTAGCAATTATAAGAAATAATAATAAATTAAAAGTTAAATATAAAAAAGATAAAGGAAACGTGTCCTAATTGTAGAGCTTGCTCTTCTAAGACAGTTTCCTCACCTTTCTCATGTTCTTCTATTATGATAGATGTTTCTGCCACTTTATCTGCTTGTAAAGTATTTGGAGGATTGTTATCGTGAGAGACTCCCTTCTGTTGCCCTTTACCATTCCATAAAGAATTTACATGCTCGTGCCATTGTGGAGCTAAATATGCATATGGACAATCACTTTGCTCATGATAGTCTCTATAGAATTTACATGTTAGATCTCAATAGGTGCTAGATGCGCAATTGGGAAATTACCTAGTGTATGATTTGCACAATAATAATCACACAGTAAGTCATTTTCTATCCTTTGACTCTCGGGTATCTTCTCATGTTCCTTCACTTGTGCCACTAAATCATTCTTTTGTTCTCCATTCTCTTCACTTATTTCCATAGACAAAGAAGGGTCTGAGTGCAAATCACAATCATCATCCTCATCCATCCTGAAAAAGAACAAGACAAACAAATCAAATTGAAAAAATAAAATTCAAATTAAAGCTCAAACTAATTAGTATCAATATCAATATCAATCCCCAGCAATGGCGCCAAAAACTTGTTCTTTAAAATATGTGTGTGAAATCTACAAGTGTATGGGTTGAATAAGTAATATAGTGGACAATGAGTCTAAGTTAACGTTCCCATGAAGATCAGATTGAGTACCGAAATTATTAATTCTTACTTTATTTGAACAATCTAATAATTTTGGTTAAAACAAGGAAATAAAATAAACAAGTAAATATAACTAAGCAAATAAAACATATACAATGCTTTAGAGGGAATAATATGATGGATATGTGTCAGGGCTCATGACTTCACCATAATTAGACCACATAGTCTTGCAACAATTAATCTATGTTAACGATCAAATCTCACTAAATTAACTAACTACTCCTCTCAAAGCTAGTTAATCTTATTTAGTTAGGCCCCCTCATTTATCTCTAAGTGAACACGTTATCAACCCTCTTAAATGCATTAATTAATAAGAAACTCAGGTGAGCCTCCCTGAAGTTCAACCTACAGTGATCGCACTAACCACAAACAAATCTCTTTGTCTTATCTCAATTAATGATTCTTATTGCATAAGCTAACTTAAATATTCACTTGAGTTTGATAAAAGTCCATAGATTTATTCAAGCATTGGCCAAAAAGATGAAGACAAAACAATATACTAATAAGAATTTAACATAAGAATTAATTGTATAAATTAAGCATGAAAAACATGACTATGGTCCCAACTATGCTGCATCATTCGTCCTAACTTTAAATCAGTTTGTTTACACATCATGAATGAAAAACACAAATAAATAAAATAAAGCGCATAACCTGGGTAATTGAATCTTGAATAAGATGAAGAACTCATGCACCAAGCTTCTCTTTCTTGAATCTCAAACTTGATCCCTGAACCTTCAGAAGTTTTGTGTATTTCTTCCTCTTTTCTATGATGTTTTGTGTATATGAGAATGTGTATGATGTCTTTTAACTGAGACCTAGTCTAGCCCTATTTATAAGAGGCTTAGAAGCCCTAAAAAATTCTAAGAAACCGTCAAAGAAACCTACCAAATTAAGACTTTGATATAGAAAAGGAAAATACAAATTTTCTGCTGACTGGTCATTGCAGCCGCAATGAAGTAAGTGAATGAGCCCACAATGAACAAATGAATGATCTCCCAATTCCTTCTTTGCACCCGTAATCAGGTATAATTGTGCCTGCAATGCTCTGACTTACTCTCTGAATTTCATTTCTAGGACAGGCGATTGTGGCCGCAATGCGTAATTTTTCAAGGTCGCAATGAGTTGCAATGACCATTTCATTGCGCCCACAGCTGAGTTTTAGGTCTCAGACATTGCTCCTACATTGCGCCCGCAATGAATCCTCAAATGTGGCCGCAATGAATAAACTTCAAGCCCAAGATTTTTTTTCCTCTTCCTTTCGTTCTTCTATCTTTTTCCTTGTTACTTTTTGGTCCCCAAGCTCCAGAATGTTTACAAAAATTGTCAAAAGCCCTTTAAAATCATGCAAATTCGGCCCGAATCAATTCTCTGCACTCCTTCTTGAACTATACCCTAAAAATTAACAAACTAACACATAAATATGCACTTTTAACCAAAAATAAAAACAGTTAAACACAACTTGGAGTATTTAATGAATATAAATTACATACCTATCGTCTAACATTAGTAATTAGCTTGGCTCTTGGGCTGTAAGTGTCGATGCCCATTTAGATTGCATGGAAAGAAATCAACAGGAGTTCTATTCCTATATGTATCACTATTTTTCACCACCCTCGCCTCCCTAGCAGTAGTTTATTTTCATAACCCCTCTCCTAGCTATGTATGATATAATCCTTGCTTCACTTTCTTTACCTTGTGCTTTTGTGTATAAAGTTACATGGTTTGTATCCACTTATCCATATCTAATAATCATTCACAACAAAATTTTTAACTTTATTTAAGAACAAACATTTAGCATAAATGACTATTAATTTTAACACCATTTACCGGTGAGTCGCGCTTCAACAATTTTGAGGGATCTGGGTTAGTCCACAGTAACAATCAAAACCTGGGCTCTGATACTTCCTAAAATGTAACACCTCTAAAGAACAAATTTACGTTTTATCATTATTATTATTATTGTTCAAATTTACCTTTTTGTTTATTTATTAAATTTTTTATTTTATTTTATACTATTGTTCACATCTCGCGAACCTAAAATGTCAAAGTTATTGATTTCCTAATTCTTCAATAATCTAATCAATCATTGAGTCTAATTTAATTTTTACTCATGATGACAATAAATATCATTCCATTGTCCTTTCATCTCATTAGTATAAAAGTAATAGACACGTCCAGAGTAATTATAAGAAAAAGAAATATTATTTTCACTAACAACAAAACCCCATTTTATATATATGCCAAAAGTTATCAGAGTGGATGATAGGCTGTGATATTATAATATAAAGCAAAAGGGGTTAGTTGAAACTAGTCAATGGAACGGCTACTACATCTACTGTAATCTACACCAAAAGGTAGATAAGAGTGGTTCTAAAAGCCTCTCTTATTTTATGCGCACATATGTGTCACCCGACCTCAAGGATGGTACAGACGCATCTACAAGCATGAACATCATATACATTAGTATTGGTCAAGGCAAAATCAAAACGGTCTTTGTAAGTCACTATGTCATTTATATCATCATCTCGGGACGTAATATAGTGCCCAGTAAAATGGGTCTTGGTCCAAATCACCCCGGCCTCCTTCCGATGGTTGGCAAGCTCAACTCTCCAGTTGGTCCGCATAACCCTCTCACCCTGTGGGAGACTCGTCTACAATATAAAGCCACATGAGTGAACAAGTATGTCCAGTAAATATGATATTTGACATGAAAACACGTCAAAATAATAACAGGACCCCAACCCTAATCTTTATATACCTTAAGAGCTCATAATTAAATGGCCAATGTAATCACCATGTATGTTAGAATCTACCTATATCCGTTGTCGGGTCTCGAGTCCCCTTAGGAAAATCATTACTGACATGCATTAATTCATAAAGATAATAATAGACTAGGCCTTAGGTTGCCAAGCCCCCAAACACTCATTTCGGATAAGATCCCAAATGGTATATCTACCAGGTCAACCCCACTAGCAGGCCCCTAAACACTCACAAGGTAAAACAGCTCAAGTGGTATATCTACCTGATAGTAATGTAACATGGTATATAAAAATAGGGGTTCCACGCATAATATGTTCACTTCACCAAACACAAAATGCACTGACAATTCATACGTCTTCAATAACACATATTACATACAAGTAATACAACTAAATCCATGTCACATATTGATAAATAAAGTAATCTGCAAATACCATACATCATATAAATAAGTTTTGCACTGTAGGTGAGTTAATCATGTTTATCTCGTTTGTTTGCATTATAGTTTACACCGGCAAATTAAAAGATCAACTAATATTATTTAGGATCCATTTGGTTAGATTTATAAAATCAATTTATAAAGGGAATTTTTAATGAGTGGAAATGAGTAGTGGAGATTTAATTGAAATTTGAAATGTGTGGTGATTGTTGAGTAGTTGTCAAATTAACAGTCAAATTATAATACGTGAATTTATAAATTACAAAAATAAATTATACCAAACAAGCTCTTATTTTTTTCCAAGAAAAGAACAATGAAAAGAAAAGGGTGGTTGGCGCGATCTTATTAAATGGGGGTTGGGCAATAGGAAAAGAAAATAGGGGCTGGCCTTTTGTGGCCGGCCCCTCTTATAGAGAGAAAATAAGGGCCTGGCCCCCCATGGTCTGCCCTCCTCCCATAATAGGAAAAGAAAATAGGGAGCTGGCCATAGAGAGAAAATAGGGGCTGGCCTCCTTTTCGGGGGAAAATGGGGGCCAATCCCCCTTTCCATAATACATAAAGAGAAGGGATGGCCGGCCCCCCTCAATAATAAGAAACAAACATGCCTGTACTTCTCCCAAAATTTGCTCGTAATAAATTTTTTGAAAGAAGAGGCTATTTAAAGTTTTAAGCAAGGGCTTCCCTCGCAATCTATAAATCTTTCGTTTTAATTAAATTTAAATCCATAGAGTTTAAAAAGAAATTTATCTCAAGTACTTCTTGCACGTAATGCTAAAAAAATTCTTTAATGATAAAATTTCTCATGAACTAATATTTTAAAATTTTGGGACGTTACAAGCTTAGTATTAATCTTGCAAGGAAAAATTTCCCTCTTTGTTTTGACTCCTTTTTGGAGGTGAAAAATGATGTAATGACGACTTGGAGGAAATAAAAGTTTGATGTTCTTTAAAATTTACAAAATCTAACTCGCAATTATTACTATCCATAAATTCCTAAAATTTCAAATATTCTAATAATAAATAATTTATTAAATTAGTAACATGGGAAGTGCTCAAGTAACAATGATATTAGAGCAGGCAAGATCCAATACGTAGTAAGGATTAGGAATGTTGGCTAGTGAAGTAAGTATGGATTTAACTGCTTATCTTGTAAGTATGCCTTTCCCCTACCCCCAACCAAAAAAATAGTTTAATGCCTGTTTAGTTAGATTTACAAAATCAAATTATAAAGGGAATTTATAATGAGTGGAAATGAGTGGTGGAGATTTAATTTAAGTTTGAAATGTGTGGTGATTGTTGAGTAATTGTCAAATCAACAGTCAAATCATGGTTGATGAATTTATAAATAGAAAAAATAAAGAGTACCAAACAAGTCCTTAGCTTCATGAAAGCAACATTTGTTAATACATATGTTATAATTGAAAACAAACAACAAACATCACTTGGCTTAGATTACTACGGCATAGAAAAGGACAACATAAAAAAAAAAGAGAAGAAATGTTAGTACATTAATGACAGTACTCCTATAGTACTACATCTAACGATGAGACCCGAAATATGTTTCACAATCTAGATTCAATTTGAGAAGGGTTTCCTGATTTTTGATAACTTGAGCCAACAGGACATTAGTGTTGCTTTGCTGAGTCTCTAGATGACCCACTTGAGCACTTATGTCACCCCATTCAGTTAAAGGAACTCTAGTTTCATTTTCCTCTTGGACGCCACTAGAACTCTATTCCCACATGAAAGTCTTTGTTCTTTTCTCTGTTACACTATCCCCTCTCACTTCAAAAGCACTTTCAGTAAGTTAGAAAACCAGATATAACTACATGAGGGTGGAGCTACAGTGGGGAGAGCTGGAAGATTGAGTTGACATCTATAAAAAAGGTAGCTAATTAGCATACCATAATATAAGGTTCCCACTAGATTCATGCAACGGATCATGTTCCCCATAAAAATATGGCAAAAGTTTGGTGGGTCCTTTTTAACAATCTACCACTTAATTCACAAATCTTCATCATGTACTAAGTGAAAATAGCTAGTACGGTGAGATATCACCTTAATTACTAAGTACGTAGCAGCTTAAGAAACGGTGGCAGGGTAGATGCATGCTATGGTGTATCAGGTAGTTCAGAATGTTGTGTTTCCCAAATTAAATTGTAAGCCTCAAGACAATCATAGTGCGGATCTTTGTCAAAAATATCCCCACTATTCGGAAATCCAAAGATGTTAGCCAAAGAAGTTTGCTCAATAATTAGAAAAGTGTTGCCCAACAAATGTCCTAAAGACTGGTATAGTCCCCCTCAACAAGCACATAGTGAAAAGCATTGGAATAAAAGAGATGGACGTAGTACAAATAACAACCTCGATTTAGACTTAAGAAATTCTTCCAACCAAAATCTTCAAAACATTTTGTGAAAGGAAAATGGCGTTTATCAAGGTTTGTAAGACAAATAACCTTACTTGGGTACACATCCAAGTCTTGAAATTTACTAAACCGTTATTGAGTATATTTTGAGGGAAAATCCCTTGAGATTAGTATCCTTAGGTACCTCTTTGCGTTAACTCTTTGTTCTTGTGTCCCTAAATTATTTCCTTGCTCATTATTATTTTTTGGCACTCCTCTTCCTGAATTGGTGGTTGTTGCTAGAGTAGGGTTTGGTTGTGGAGCAGGAGGTCTTTGTGGTGTCATTTTTTTCTTGGAATTAATGAAGAAGTGACGGATAGAAAAAGTCTTGTAAAGAATGTGAATTTTTTTCACTGTCTAACACGCAATCTTGATAAGTGGTCACAAAGGAGGCAACACAAAGACTAAGCCTTACTTTTCAGAGTTCTTGAAAACATAAAATTTGCTATTCAAATTTCAAATTTCTTGCGGGCTTAATTTTTTCTAAAAAGTTGTCTGAATGCATAGTAAATAGTGATAGGAAGAAATGATAGCATAAGACTTTGGTTCTATAACTTTACTGTTTCTTTGATTCGACACCTGATATATATAATAAGATATATACATATAAGTATATCTTAGATATATGCATGTAAGTATATCTTTACTTTTTCTTTCAAATTAACATAGCTTTTGATCACTAAATAGATTAAGATAATTTTTCTTCCATTAAATCCCATCAAGGAGAGCTTTCATTCAAGACCAATGATGATATACTAAAAAAAAAAAAAAAAGAAATATGTGGAATAATTATTCATATAATCATCCATATAAAAATATATGAATAATAATATAATAACATGTATATATGTGGAATAATAACCGAAAAAGCATGAAAGATAGAATACATGCTTATATATACATGAAAGTAACTTATGGATAACTAAGTTCCTCCTTTAGGGAAAAAGATGCCACAAAGACAAGTTAACAATGGAGATGATGTCACTACAGTCATCAATTGACTCACCCAACTAGTTGAAAATTAGGTCGAGCAATTGGAAAGGTTAGTAAACCAGAATGGAAATTCTTCACAAACAACCGGGAACATTTTCAGCGACTCAATCCACCCACTTTTGAAGGTTCGCCAACTTAGTTGAGGCCAAAAATTGGCTCAAAACCATCAAAAGAATGTTGAATTATTGTCATGTACCAAAAGAAGAAAAAGTTAATTGTGCATCTTTTATACTTCATGATAGTGCGGGACATTGATGGGAGACACAACACTATTTAGAAGATGCAACAAATATGATGTATGAAAGGTTTTGTGAATTATTTCGAAGCAAGTACATCTCAACAACGGCAAGAAATTAGAAAATGTCCAAATCTATTCACCTTAGACAAGGGGCCATGACGGTGGAAGAATATGTTAAGAAATTTGAAGACCTAGTTCGATCTGCTCAACACATGGTTGCAACTAAAGCACTAAAAATTGATCAGTTCTTAGAAGGACTTCGACCAGAACTTAGTAGAGTTGTACAAATGGCTGGCATTGAGGGAACAAATTTTTACCACTATAGCTAATCGGGCACTCACCGCCAAGCAAGCCGAGCAAAGAATCATGTGTGCCGGTGAAATGCGGAAACAAAATTTTCAAAAAAGGCAAACTCAAAAAGAGAATAGGCAAAATCAAAAAAAAAAAGAGCAACATCACTTTGGATTCCACTTCAAAGGAAGGCCATGATCGCTACAACCTAAACCATAAGAGAGGAAGGTTTGAGCCGCAAAATGGAGCATGCCCCACAAAATGTGGAAGAATCATAGTGGTGAATGTTTCAAAGGAACCGGACTACGCTATTATTGTCGACAGAAGGGACATATGGCCAGAGAATGTCCAAAGAAAAATGACAAAGCCAATCAACCAGCAATTGCTAGAGTCTTCTCCATGGACGTCACCAAGGAAACAAACAACCACAATGCAATAGCAGGAAGAGCTCCTGTCAGAGGTAACGTAGCCAATACCCTATTTGATTCTCGAGCCACTCATTCTTTTGCATCATCTCACTTTATATCCACCAAAATGTTGGTTCTTCAATTCAATCAAAGTGATATTAAAATCACTGTACCAGCTGGAAAACCCAAATAGGCGAACCAAATAATTGTTAATGCTATAGTTTAGCTTGGTCAATAGGCATATCGTGTTAGACATCAAATATTATGATGTCCTCATTGGGATGGACTGGTTGTCCAAACAATAAACACTCATGTCCCCAGTAAAGAAACAATCTCCTTCAATCTCTTCTACTAAAGCAAGGAAATATCTCAACATGAGAAGTCCAAGCAATTTTGTTAGTCTTCATCAGCTAACCTATGATAAAAGATCCTTAATAAAGATGTGCCAGTAGTCAAAGAATATCCAAAAGTTTTTCCTGAAGAGATATTGGGACTTCCTCTTGATAGAGAAATAGAAGTCACAATCGATTTAGTTCTGGGGTAGGGCCCATTACGAAGGCACCATATCGCATGGTACCAATAGAGTTAAAAGAATTAAAAGTACAACTGTAAGAACTATTGGACAAAGATTTTATCAAGCAAAGTTTCTCTCCTTGGGGAGCGCTAGTTATCTTTGTCAGAAAAGACGAAACCATGAGACTCTACATCGACTATGGAGAGCTCAACAAAGTTACGATAAAAAATAAGTACCCTTTGACAAGATTCGATGACTTCTTTGATAAACTTCAAGGGGCAAAAGTTTTCTCAAAGATCGATATAAGAACAGGATATCATCAGTTAAAGGCTAAAAAGGAAGATGTGTCGATAACAGCATTCAACACTTAATATAGGCATTATGAATTCTTGGTTATGCCTTTTCGATTGACCAATGCCCCTGCGGCCTTCATGGACTTGATGAATCAAGTATTCAAGGACTACCTAGATAAATTTGTTCATGTATTCATTGATGATATCTTCGTTTACTCCAAGACAAAAGAGGAACACGAGCAACACTTGAGCACAGTACTAAGAAAATTAAAGGAAGAAAAATTGTTTGCTAAATTCTTGAAATGCGAATTTTGGTTAGATAGAGTAAACTTGGGACACATAGTAATAAAGGATAGGATCTTTGTTGACTAAGGTAGAAGCAGTTCTCAAATGGTCACGACTGACAGCTCTGACTGAGGTTCATTGCCTCCTTGGAATGGCTGGATACTACTGGCGATTTACCGAAGGGTTCTCAGAAATTGCCTTGCCTCTTACTCGACTCACTTGGAAAAATGCTCCTTTTAGATGGATTGAGGATTGTGAAGCAAGTTTTCAAGAATTAAAGCAAAGCTTAACGCCAGCCCCTATACTAACCATTCTTTCTAATTCAGGAGGCTTTGTGATCAGTAGTGATGCATCTAAAAATGGATTAGGATGTGTGTTGATGCAACACAGGAAAGTTATTGCTTACGCATCTTAACCACTTAAATCATATGAGAGAAACTACCACACTCACGAACTTGAGTTGGCAGCAATAGTCTTTACTTTAAAAATTTGGAGTCATTATCTCAACGGTGAAAAGTGCGAAATCTACACTGACCATAGGAGCTTAAAATATTTTTTTTAACAAAAGAAACTCAATATGAGACAGTGGAGGAGGCTTGAATTAGTCATAGGATTATGATTGTGTCATCGATTACCATCCTGGAAAAGCAAATGTGGTCGCTGATGCATTGAGTTGGAAAATTAAGCCAAAATCACAAAAGCTAATAGAAAAAGTCAGAAAGTTTGACTTAGAAATAATTCCTCCATGAAGTACACAACTATATGCATTAACGATAAAGCCAATCTTACGAGAGTTTATTCTTGAACGACAAAAGGATGACCCTTACTATAGAAAGGCCCAAGAAAAGAAAAGACAAGGAATGCTGACAAAATGTGAATTCTCCAATGAAGGGCTTCTGTTGTACAAAGGAAGGTTGTACATGCCTAAAGATCCAAGCCTTCAACAAGAACAGTTAATAAAATCTCATACCACATCCTACTCTATAGACCCAGGCACCACTAAGATATATAACGCAAATAAGGCACTGCACTTGTGGCCAAAAATGAAGAAAGAATTTGTGAGATTTGTTAAAAAAATGTTTGATCTACCAACAAGTAAATGCCGAATATCAGCGCAGGATCATTACAACCCATGCGTATTCCATAATAGAACTGGGAACAGATCTCCATGGATTTCATAACCAGCCTACCTAAGACGATTAAAGGTCATAATGCTATCTGGGTAATTGTGGATGGATTATCCATGTCAGCCTATTTCCTACCAATTTAGACGACATACAAAATGGAGTAATTTCCTTTCTTATACATCCAAGAGATTGTCCGACTATATGGACTACCCATATCCATTGTATCTGATCGAGACCCAAGGTTCCTATCAAATTTTTGGAAAAGCCTCTACAAGCTCTTGGGAACAAAACTTCACTTTAGCACAGCTTTTCATCTGCAAACTGATGGGCAGACCGAGCATGTGATTCAAACACTAGAAGACATGTTGAGAGCATGTGTATTAGAGTTTCAAGGAATTTGGGACAAATATCTACCCTTAAGCGAATTTTTTATAATAACAGTTATCATGCCTTTATTGGTATGCCACCATTTGGGGCCTTGTATCGTCAAAAGTGTCGATCGCCCCTGCACTAGATGAAGTTGGAGAACAATATATGCTAGGACCTGACATGATGCAAGAAGTTAAACAAGCTGTGAAAATCATCACCAAACGATTGACTTTAGCCCATGAGTGACATAAAAGTTACGTCGATAAAAAATGCAAACCGCTAGAGTTCAAAGTAAGGACAAAGTTTTCATCAAGATCTCACCAATCAGAAAGATGATGCAGTTTGGTAAACAGGAAACATTGATGTCACGCTACATTGGACCGTATGAGATCATTAGAAGAATAGGTCAAGTCTCTTATGTGCTACATTTGCCTACTAGTCTCGATCGAGTACTTAAAGTCTTCAAATATATCAACATTAAAGAAATATGTGGCTGATCCTACACATGTAATACCAGAAGTACCTACAGACCTTCAACCTAACCTGACATTAGAAGAACAACTAGTAGAAATCTTAGCCCATGGCACCAAGAAACTAAGGAATAAGGAAATTCCCATTGTGAAAGTTTTGTGGAGAATTGTAGCAGTCAAAGAAGCCATATAGGAAAGGGAAGATGAAATGAGAAGAAAGTATCCCCATTTATTTGAATAAATTTTGAGGAAATTTTTTAACGTGGGGCAATTGTAACATACCAAAAATTTTAATGATGATAATGATGATAATAATAGTAGTAGTAGTAATAATAATAACAACAAATTTATTTTCAATCTTAAAAATGATGGGAGTGAAATTGTAACCAAGAAAAGATCAAGGATTAGATAAATAATTACTCTGAAGGCCAACTATATGAGATTCTGAAAGGGTAAAAAACTTTCCACGGCCTTTGATAGAGAAGCATGGAATCACCCTTACTGCAAATTTAATTTAATCCAACCACTGACATTCCTCTCTCTTTTCTATAAATACGCCTCGGTAATTGATGAAGAAGCGGGGGTATCAATTAAAAGGTAAGAAAAATACTCCTCAACTACTTACTAGGTAGTGTACTCAAGTACTATTGTAGTACTATCAAAGTGCTTTGGAAGCATTATGGGTTGAGCATTAAGTGTCCCGTAGTGTGGTGAAAGTATTAAGGTAGTCCTATAGAAGCACTTTAGAAGTACTACAGTAGTACTTAGTGAATACTTTGTGGGTATAATGCTGCAATTCTCTAGATTTAGTAGTTTAGAAGCACTGTCGCAGTACTGCAGTACTACTTTGGAAGGGTTTGTAAAGTGCTGTTGAGACTCTAAAAGTACTTTAGAAGCACTACTGAAGCATTTCATAAGCATTATGAATATAGCACTTCTAAAGTTCTCTATTGCGTTCAATGATTTTGACCTAAAGGAAAATAAGTAAGAAACTAATTTTGGTACAAAACTTCTTTTACAGATTTACTTTGATATCAAATAGCAGGTAAGTGGAGTTATTAATTTTTAAAGCTATCAATTTATTAAAGATCTCAAACATAGAAATTTCCATAAAAATATCGTTTACCATCATTTTTAATAATTATCATGCTTTATTCTGAAATTCTTGATTGAACTCTTTTTTTTGTAAATATATGTATACACCCCATTTCCCTCAATAAAATACCTAGAGAATGAATACACGATGAATTATGGCAGATATACGTAAAATTCCATAAAAGGATGGAGTCACTGATTGATGAATCATTGATCATAGGAAGGATCAAATAATTGATTCGGATCTCTTGTGATGTTTCATGATTATATTAAGCTTAATATTATCTGACCGAAATAAATGACTGATCACTGATCATGTATTTGCTGCTGGAAATGGTCGGCACATATTATGGATGAAATCATTAATAAAAGTTCTTTCAAACAAAGTTACACCCGAGCACCTCTACTCACTGGATATTTTTAGCATTCACATTTTTCCTGTTTCTCATTTTCAGGAAATGGAGCAGGAACATTTAATGAAAAACATACAAGGTTGGACTATGCATCCTAATCAGTTCGAAATGCCCTGGGTCAATATTGCCAGCATATGGTCCAATGGGATGTCTACGTTTGCTGATCTCACTTGGGAAATGAGCATAATTCAACATGAGATTTACGACCTACGTATCCAATTTTTGAAGGAAGTTTCAACCAAGTTTGAATAATGATCAGTACCTGTACTCTCATCCAAATGTAATATTGTAATAAATAACATGTAACTTATTAAAAACTTAGCATTAATCTTGCACGAAAAAAATTCCCCCTTTTGTTTTGACTCCTTTTTGGAGGTGGGAAAAGATGTAATGATGACTTTAAGGAAATGAAAGTTTGATGTTCTTTAAGATTTAAAAAATCTAACTTACAATTATTACTATCCGTAAATTCCTAAAATTTGAAATATTCTAATAATAAATAATTTATTAAATTAGGCATGTGGGGAGTGTTACATATAGGTTTTTGGGTTTTTTCTACGTTGCATTATAATATGTTTATACTAAAGGATAACCCGTACCTTCTATTTATGTCACAATGTCGGTGTCTGTTGTGGATTTAACGTCGCCGTTTACATTTTTTAAACGACTTTGGAATTGTACATATATGTGAAAATATAAATTGAAATCTCATTTATTTTGTCACACATAGACAATAAATTTTGCTCCTATTTAATTTTTCATTTGTCACGAAATTCAAAAATTTCACCTCTTATTTAATAATTGTTTGTCTATAAAATTAAAATTATATACATAGTAGAATATTATTGGTTTGTATAACATTTGTGAGGCCAAGAATTGAAGGGGAAGTCCTCTAGATCTGGGGCCAAATTTGGCCCCCCCCCAATGGGTTTTCCCCCTCCAAATGACTTTCCCCATGGGGCGAACAAATAAACTGTCAATCCGAAAAACTGAACCAATCGGCGAAAATGATTTGGATTGGTTTGCTTTGAAAAGTAAAATGGTTTGGTGTGGTTTGAGAAAATTTCAAACCATTTGAAATGATTTGGTTTAGGTTTCGATATTTAAAAAACCGCTTAAACCGAATCGAACCGTTTTTTATATTTTAATCAAAAAATTATCAATGTGTAAGTAATATGAGAAAAAAATATCAAAGGACTTAATTCATTTATGATTGTTAAATTCATTGACTGAGTTTGACACTCTAATAAGGAATTCTTTGTGATAATTTGGTTCATTTTAATAATTTAATAAGCTAATTTTTGACTAATTTAATTAATACCCTTAAAAAATTTTCTGAAGAAACTATATAGTGGTTAATTGACCATATTTTTCAAAAATTTTAACATTTACATTTTTGACCTTTAGATGCTTGAACAAAATAACACTTCCATAAACATATTCTGACAATATTTTATTTGAAACTTATGTATTATTTGGGCATTTTTTATCAGTTACATTTCATTAGTTATATTTTTTTGTTTTACTAAAATTTACTAACTTTTGATGAGTTTGATATTGGTATTAGTATTCAAAAATCATATTTGTATAATAAAATATTTATATTTATAAAACTATCATGTTTTGAGTTCATTTTCATTACGTCGATAAACAAACCGTGGTTTAAAACCGAAGCGAACTACAAAATTAGGTTTGGTCTGGTTTGGTTTGAAAAATTAAATGGTTTGATTTGGTTTACAATTTCTCTAAACTAAATCTAATGGTTTGGAAAAATAAATCAAAAACCGCCCGAACCGAGCCGTGTTCACCCCTATTTCCCCCCTTAAATGCAAACATTATTTGGTTTTATTAGAGTAAAGAACCCACCCCAACATTGCGAATGCTCTTAGGAGTGGATGATATTTGTAAATTTGTAGTGGTTTCCTTATAAGAATTATCTTTAAAATGTGGTGTGCTTAAAATATGGTGAGAGAAATGGAACAAATAGTGGTAATATAATTGACCTAACCTTAAAGCATGAGAAATTAGAGTGAGTATAATAAAATTATTATTGCAATCATTGTGTATCAGCTCTAAGCAATGTAATCACGATCATGAATCTCATACCAATACAAATTATACACTTTTTTTACATAAGAGACCTATTTATGATCTCTGACAAGCTTTTTATGCATATTAATGATCCAATTACAACTGTAATCACAAATGAGGAAAAGATATGCAGATATACAATTGTATCCATATGACTCTATAGCTTACGTGAGCACCACCATTGAATCTAAAAATAATTGAATAGAAAAGATAATATATTAATCAATATATATGTATAATTTGTGTTAAATGGGTGGATGAGAAAATAATATACAGATGAATATGCATAAATGTGTGAAAGAAAAAGTAGTAGAGAGATCAAAATGAATTTTTAAAATTTGTGTTCTTATTCTTTCAATTTAAGTAAAGGGTAAAATTGTCTTTATGGAAAAAGTGAACAATGAAGATTGATAAAAATAGTATGTAGGGACCTTTTGTATATATTTTTCAAAGATTGGGACCTACATGCTTTAAAAAAAGGACAGGGATGAATTTGTTACTTTTTGCAAAGGTTGGAGACCTTGTTTGAAATTTACCGTATTTTAGACTTAAAATATACATGTTTATGTGTACTATTTGTTTTATGAATTAATTGATATCCGTTGAGTATACTGGGTATTTGTATAAAGTATTCACTCCCCTCAAAATTAACAATTTCAAGTTTTGAAGTTGGCCATAGTGGAGCGAATGGTGGCCAGAAAATGAGTACATGTTTTATATGGATGAAGTTTACTCTTATTTTTGTTTAAAAATATAAATGAGTTGATGCCAAATATTTTAGTGAAAATTAGATTTTTACCCCCCTTTTTTTGGTGCAGCTTTTTTCTACTCCATGTTTCAATGCTATTATTAATCATACCCTTTAGGATTGTAACTAGACCCCTCTTTTTTATTCAATTTCTGTTTTTTATATTAACTAGTAATTTTACCCGTGCTTTGCACGTGTAGACAATACCAGATGATATATCTTATTCCCAAAAACCATAATATAATAACTTACTAAATAAACAATAAAAAATAACAATATGGAAATAAACCTACAAACTTGACAAAGTAAATAATACATATTAAATCCGACAAACATTGTAACATCCCAGCCATTTCACATGCTTGCTTAGTAGTAATATTTAGTAGAGCTATTCAACATAAAACTTTTGTTTGCAGAAGCAATCATTATTTACAATAATAATAAGTATTTATTATCGACTAGAAAAAAAATAGACAAAATGCTTTCATAAAAGCTTTTGTTGCGCACTCCGATATAGTATAATTTGTGTTTTCAAATGTCGATACATTAGTTTATAAAATATAACTAAAATATGAGTACAAAGATTCTGGTTAAATTCTCTAGTTGATTGAATAATGACTCATCCACACTGACTCTTCGGTCACATACATGTATTCCCAATTCTTGGAACGTATCTCGCCATTTGCCCTAATCTCGAGCCTGATGACATTTATCTACAAGAGTAGTGGGAAAGGTGGGTGAGTCTTGGGGAGACTTGGTGAATAACTATATTCAAAGTATGCAAATAATAAATATTACTTGCTTCAAAAATGGCAAAAGATATTTCCATGCACAAATATTTAGACTCATCACATAGTACAGTTATCTACCTTAGGCGCGCATTATAAAGGCCGATAATATCATATCTTTCAAAGGCCGACAAAAGCATAACAGAGGTGGCAGATCCATGATGAGCAATCGGAGGCTAGCAATGTGCACATAGCATATCAAAACAGAGGTAGATCTCTTACTAGTGATAATTATGCAAAAAAAAAAGCATCTTCTTTTCAAATCAATGATTATAGTATAGAACATTACGCAAAATGTTCTTCTTCAATACTCCATAAATATTTTATAAAGTCAAACTACTTTAAATATATGTTACTCACATTGCTAGAGTCAGAGACAGGGTATTTTCACCAATACTATAGCCTTGACATCATCATAATTAATGGGAGAACCCAGTTACAAGACTTGAATTCTCCAAGGACTAAATTGTCTAACTTCAAGACTTTAAGACAATGTTGCAAGTCTTCCAAACTTGAAGGATTGATTTATAACTCTGCCAATGCTTGGGGGACTAACTTATAGTATCTCGTAAATTGAGGGATCGGAAGAGCACACGATGGACGTGAGTGATTATTATAGATGAATTCAATAGTGAAAGGACTAATTTGAAATCTTTAGATTATAGTAGGACCAAAATATTACTACGCGATAGTTGAAGGATCAATAAGATGAGGAACTATGAGATTGAGGACCAATATGTAATTTTTATCAATATGCCCTTTTTTTTTTTTTTTGGGAGGGGGGGGGTTTGAATTGTTTGTTGTTGAGAAAATAAGGCAAACTCGATCTATTTGTTCTTTCATATAACCTTTGCATGATTGCCTTTTGGCAATCATGTAAAGATGGACATCCTACAATTTGTTACATATAAGCCACACTTTAAGCATATAGTTTAAATTTGTAATTTAAAATTAGTATATGGCTTCCGAATGGCAGCCATATATTATATTTATTTTATTATTATTTTCATTTCGTTTATTGATTCCTTTTCGACTTAATATTCGGTAGGCTAAACAAAGTCCCAATATTCTTTAGCTCTTAGAAACTCTGTTCGCACTTATCAATCTAGAAAAAGTTTGCACCCTTTTGGGTGAGCTGTCATTGGACCTGCTATCTTGGAGAAGCTCTTTATGAATCGTCGATAATATCCATAAAAACATAGAAAACTTCTCACTTCAGCTGCATTAGTAGGTCTAGACCAGTTAATAATAGCCTCTACTTTAGGGGTTCCACCTCAATCTCTTTGGTTGTCACCATATGGCCGAAGAAACCATACGATCCAGCCAAAATTCATATTTCTTGAATTTGGCGTACAATCTTTCCTTTCGTAGAGTTTCCAATATAGTCTTTAGATATTCAACATGCTGTTCCGAGTTCCTCGAGTATATCAGCATGTCATCAATGAATACGATGACAAACATATCTAAATACTCATGGAATACGATGTTCATCAAGTCCACAAAAACCGCAGGGCATTTGTTAGATTGAAGGGCATTACTTAAAATTCTTAATACCTGTAACGTGTTCTGAATGCCGTCTTGGGTATATCTACATATTTGATTTTCAATTGGTCATACCCTAACCTCAAGTCGATGTTAGAAAATGCAGTTGCTCTCTTTAGCTAATCAAATAATTCTTCGATTCTCAAGAGTGGGTATTCTTTACGAAGAAAACTGGTGCTTTCCAAAAGACGCATCTAGCCTGATAATGCCCTTCCCTAAAAGTTCCTTTCCTTGAATTTTTAACTCCTGCTTCGATACCGTCTGATAAGGAGTTTCGGAGATAGCAATGGCTTGTGGTACCAAGTTGATGGTAAATTCCACTTGTTTGTTAGGCGAAACACCCAACACATGCTCAGGAAACACATCAGAGTACTCTCATACCACTGCTACACTATCGAGCGATATCTCTTCAGAAGATTTGCCTTGAAGGCTAACCAAATATCTCTGATAGTTTTCCTTTTCCAGTAACTTCTTTGCCTGAAGGGCAAAGACAAGGCAGGGCAGTGCCTTAATCTTTGATCCATAAAACTTAAATTCTTCAACACCATCTTTCCGGAACATTAGTTTCTTTTCATGACAAATTATTATTGCTCAATTAGAGCTCAACTAGCCCATTATAGAATAACGTAAAAATCTCTCATATTTATCACATTTAAATCAGCGTTTATTACCATTCTGTCAAAATCTACGTGTACTGCCCTATGTGACACCCCAAACTTAATAGTATTATTTTATAATTTACGGAACATGTGAAAACTTAATAGAATTGAAATTTAAAATATATTTTGAGACACTTCTATAAACAAGCTGAGAATCTTAAAAGTTATTAGCAATTTAAAAATAATTTGTATGAAAATGTGATTTTATTATTAAAGAAAAAGAATGAAGAATGCATTAATATTCACACGTCGTTAACTTTAAAATACTATAAGTTTTAATTAGCGGTTTTAAAATCTTAAAAGTACCATAACTGAATATTTTATTAAAAGTTCACGGGGCTACCAAGAATTCATTAAATGAACATTATTAGACATACAAAAAAATAATTCGAAATGTGAGTCAGTAAAAAGGAAATAAAAAGGGAGAAAAAAAAGTGTGGCAGCCATTTGAAAAGGCTGTCAAGACATTTGTTGTTGCTCAGTACCTCGTGAAGGGACCATGAACGATGCTAGACCACACCATGACCGATCAGAACCTCATGACTGATCAGAGTAGGTTCACAAATTAACATCGGAAGGCTCATTTGAACTTGGTGGAGATAGATCGGAAAATTGTGGCCGATCAGAATCTGGACGTACATGGTTTGGTTGGTCAAAACATGTATTTAAAGGCAAGCCTAG
>CAVNYN010281685.1:0-28261 GCA_963692815.1 Nyctanthes arbor-tristis
TTTCCAAGTAATCTCACGACTTTCCATAAGCTTCCAAAGGACCCAATCGGATTTATATAATTAGGCTCCCAATAATTAAATATAGCTAAGCTGATCCAATCAGTCTAATTTAATTATTAATAATTCGTACACTCTACTAAAGATGAATTATTGCAACTCCTAATTATATAAATAATCACAGGAACTAAAATAATTAATTCCGCAATTAATTATCCTCTTGATTTATCAATCTAATCGTTGGTCCCCGTCTCATGATCCAATAATTAATTAGGCATGCACATAATTGTATCACCTAATTAATTATACACTTCATTTAACTCTCAATCATCACTGCTATGATTTCTATTTAACATGGTCCGCTAAATACTAACGTTAGATTCTTGAAATCATACTTGCAAATGATTAATTTAATCAGATCATTTGGCTCTTTATTTAAGAGCAACAGATTCCTCTCGCAGTACACATCCCATTATTTCACTCTCCTCCATTTCCCAACATGCAAAGTATATTGACCAAATATTTATTCAGTCTCACCCATAGCATATCTAAGTTCCTTAAGATTGCTCCAGAATAGAACCTACCCAAGATATATTCGGACTAACCATATGACAGTCATGTGGAACTTTAATTCATATGCACGGTCATGCTTTGGAATTAAATCCACACAATGGTCCAGTCCAATATACTTATCCTAAAGTATATCAAGGTTATTACTCACGACCTCAACCAGTATCGACATTTAAGATAAATCACCTGCTCAATAAAATTAGAGTAACAACAAATGAGCCTTGATAGAATGAAGTGCCGACCTTTATTCTCAGCTCAAGACTAACGTTTTTCCGGTTGAAATATAAGATGTATCTTCCGTACTTATCTAGAAGTACTCATCTCCATATTATCGCAAAGCAACCGATGGCCCTTCATTACCACTCAAATATCATAAATCCGCTTATAGAAAATAAACATCACATTTATTCAAGAAATAAATAATTACTTATTCATACTTCGGCCACTGTCCTAACACTTTATTGGGTATATATCCCAACAATTCTCCCACTTGCCCATAAAGTGTATGTCTCAAGTCTTGCTTGCCCATGGTGTCCAGATTACGTTCTAAATGCTAGATCGGAAGAGCGTCTTAATGAAGAGATCGGCTGAGTTATCTACCAAGGCAATCTTGCAGACTAATACACTATACAATGGGAAATTTTGTATTTCCCTTTTTTTTAAGGGCTTCTTGGTTCTTTTACAACGGCTACTACCTCATTCCTTTCGCAATGAAGCGAAATGAAGTTTACCACTGTAGGTACCATCTCAATATCCGTAAGGATTTTTTTTCTTACGAGGCCTATCGACTTCATCGGTTGCCTGACAAGCTGATATGAATTCAACTTAAATGGTGAAGTCCATGATGCAGGACTGATGACAGCATCGCCACCAAGGTAAACACTGTTCCTGACGTAAATTTTGAAAATCTACATCTGACTGAAAATTGAGTCAATGTATCCAACTGAAACCAACTCTTGCATTGAGTACACTAGTATACAATCTATCGTTCTCCGAAGATACTCGAATATATGTTTCAATGCTACTCAGTGCTTTGGTTTTGGATATGACTAAAACCGACTCAACATCCCAACATCATAACAAATGTCTGGTTTAGTGCAAAGTATAGCATACATGAGACTATCCACTATTGAAGTATAGGATATCCTACTCATGCCTTCTACCTTGTCATGGATATAGGACATAGCCTTTCCAACAGGTAAACTCCATGCCTGAAGGGTAAGAAACATTCCTTGAACCTCTGCATTTGCAAACCTAACCAGTATTTTGTTAGTGTATGAAGCTTGGAGCAAGGCAATCTGCTTATACTTGCGATTCTATATGATCTAAATCCCTAGAATATAGCTGGCCTTGCCCAAATCCTTCATGCTGAGTTGTTGGGCCAACCACGCTTCTGTTGTGGATCACATTCCCACATCGTTTCCAACAAGTAATGTTTTATCCACACATAAAGTATCAGAAAAACTATCCTGCTTCTTCTTATAGATGTAGGGTTCATCAAAGTTCGAATCAAAACCACATGTTTTAGTCACATCGTCGAATCTTTTGTTCCAAGACCTGGACGCTTGTTTAAATCCATAAATGGACCTATACAATTTATAGAATTTTTATTTCTGTCTCTGAGTAATGAATTCGTCTGGTTGTATCAAGTCATCCATTCAAGAATGCGGTATTGACGTCCACTTGCCAAATCTCATAATTGAAATAAGAAGCAATGGATAAGAGAGCCTGAATGGAGTCGAGTCTAGCAGCCAGAGAAAAGGTCTCATCAATATAGATGCCTTCTCTATAGCTACTAATTCATTTTGAAGGCTTCAGCCTTCCCATCCATTCTTCCATTTCTCTTGTAGATCTCTCACACCTTATGGGTTTTATCCCTTCAGATGCATCTACAAGCTTCTAGACCTGATTGGAATACTTATATTCCATTTCAGATATCATTCCTATCTTCCAAGACTCTGCATCCATATCCTCCATTGCTTCCCTGAAAGTTTATTGGATCATCATCTTGTTCTATAGAGATCACCATATAGGATCCTCTGAGTACGTCTAAGCAATGGAGGCTCTTGGACCTTCTTGATTGGTCTACGCATTTTCAACTATGGCATCTACTACCAGATTGTCATTCTCACTATCTACTCTGTTTACATATTGAGGCAAATCCTCTTGGCTCCCACTCAAATCCTGCAGCCAATGGATACTACCAGTAGGAAATCTAGGGCTCTAAGAATATGTTGTTGGGCTAGATGACTTAGGAATAAATTCACTCATCTCTTCCAGCATAATCTTTTGATTTGTACTCCCTATCTTCTATATACTTATCCTCTAAGAAAGTTACATTTGTTTAAAACAAATACTTTCTCATCTTGAGAATTACAGAAGCAATATCCTCTTATCCTTTTAGGAAAGACTGATAGTGTCGAGAACACTGACATGATTCGTACTATGTCCAACAAAAATTTTCTCGTGCCTAATACAACAACTTTCTCGTAATACCTTGATGTGCCCAGAGAGGATCCTATCCCATGTTCTAAGAAGTTCCCCAAGAACTTACTAGACAAGTATTTGCCACTTTGATCAGATCAAAGTGTTTTAATACTTTTAACTAGATGTTTCTCAACTACGGTTCAAAAATCCTTGATTTCATCAAATATTACAGGCTTTTGAGTCATCAGGTAAAATAGTCATTTCAAGTAGTACCAGGGATCATCCCAAAAACCATATAAGGCCAAGGCCAAGGTTAAGGGATCGATCCCTGGGGGCCGCGATTCCCTCAAGGGAATTCACAAGTCCTAGAGGGTGCCACCCACCATGAGTGTGGCCCTCAAAGAGGATAAAATCATCGTGTTACGTATACAAAAATACACGTCAACATAAAAACGCCAAGGTTGAGGGATCGATCACTGGGGGCACGATTCCCTCAAGGGAATCACAAATCCTTGAGGGGGCCACCCACCATGAGGACAAAATCATCATGTTACATGTACGAAAATACACATCAACAACATTCAATCACGATTTAATTCAAATCAAGATTAAAGTAAGTAGCATTCTGATGAAGTTAGAAAAAGCGTGCAAATTTTTTGGTAATTAAAGTCCAAGAAATATTTTCAAGGAAAGGTCCAGAAAATAAATTCGCTTAAAATAGGTGCAATAAATAAAGAAAAAAATTAAAAAATCAATATCTATATATAAAATTAAATAAAAATTATATTACAGACACCACGAGGCTCACCAAGGCAGTTTAGGTAGGAAAACATATAAGCTAGACCTTATTCTTATTTTATATATATATATTTTTTTTTTTTTTTGCTATATTTAGTTTATCTTTTATTCTATATATATATATATATATATATAAAAGAAGAACAGTACATAGTACCCCTTTATCTCAAGTTTCCCACCTATTTTTTGAGGTGACATCTGACTCTTCTTTCTTCCATTTTTTGGACCTTAGCTCCATGGAACAATATGTTACTGGTGTCTCACGCAAGAGTTGAAATCCAAGATCAAAACACTATGTATGGATGGTATGAATTGCTCAAACAAGAATTCTTGAACAGTGAACGACTAGTTCAGATATTCACGACCAAGAAGTACTGGATTCTCTTTCGGATAGGCCATGAAAGGAGAAAGAAGGCTGGAATCCCAACACGCATCTATTATGGAATTCACCCCCAATAGTACCCATTTTGGGAACGTCCAGTGCCAAAGTCACTGAATGGGTAAGTCGCCAATCCCTGGACTATAAAATCTAATGGTTTATGGGCAGGCATTTACCTGAGGTTTCTAATCTACCCTTGTTTGATTCCTGTTAAAGCATAAACTCAGGGTGGGTGCAGGGCGGACGATTTTAAAGCAGACTCCCCTTTCATTAGATAGAGAAGATCACCAAGATTTCATGATCCGCTGCCGAACTTCTTCCAATTCCAAGAGCTCAGATTGAATCGGTATATCAGAGGCTTTTTATTTTTTTGGCTATTTTATTCTATTCTTCTTATTCCTTTTTCGGTTTTAGATATTGTTGGCTGAATTTTTGCTCTAATTCGGTTTATCTTCTTAATTAAATCAAACTCTTATTCTAAATCATGGTTCTTACCTCTTTCATTTATATAGATCCCTTGTGATTTAGCAGCCTTAACTCTTTCTCATCCTAAATCAAATTATTTATAATCCTTTGTTTGATGAAATCCCAAGATTTCGTTAAGGTGATTAACTTTGCAATTTATTTATTTATTTATGTTTTGAGAATATGCAATTTAAATTTCTAATCATTATCAATTTCCAATATTAAATACAAAATCTTCCTACATTTTTTCAGGGTATTAAATATTTGGATTAGTTTGGAACTTCCATGGCGACGAGCATTTGCATAAGTTATTTATGCTAAAATCGAAGAAACTCATGGGGCATAATGCGAAAATTTGTGCCAATGAGCAACACACGTTTTGCCACCTTTTTTTTTTTTCTTCTTGAGTTCAGATTTGTTCTCTCTTTTGTGAATTAATTAAAAAAAGAACTTTGTAATATACAACTTTCTTCCGCTGAATTTGTAGACGAAGATAAATATGAGGAGATGATGTATGGATTGACTCAACAATAAGATTTGCTTAAAACGGTAAGTTTCGACCATATCACACAATCTTATTATTATTGTTTTATTTTAGGGTAATTATATTTGCTCTATATATATATATTTCTTTTGTGCACCACATTTTAATTACACCTAAGGTTCCTAACATTTGCTAATATAAATATGTCCTTAAATTTTTTCTTTGTTTGATTCTTATCTTTTACTTATCATTATTAATAGATTTTAACTATATTAATAACTTTCATCTAAAAATTTCTTTATCCCGTCATTAGAAAAAATACAAACTACAAACAATTTTATACAAGTAAATGATGATGGCAAAATTTTGTCATAATATTAAATCATGCTAATATAATACTTGAATATAAATCAGACAAGCAAACTTATGCTATGATTAAAAAATTATTAATTATAAAAATTGTGATAAAAAAAGTTGAGGACAAAATTATAATATATTAAATAAAGGTGAAGACCTTTTTAGTGCAATTAAAATGTGATGCACCAAACAATTTTGTCATGCTAATATTTAGCCTTTATTTTAATTTTAATTTTTTTCCTTTTGTAGCAAAAAAAAAAAAAAGAAAGAAAGAAAGAAAAAAGAGCTATGATTAGGCTCTTTACATGTTAAATAGAAAGTAGATAGATAATGTGTGAGGAATTACTACATCAAACTAACGGCTTACAATTTGGAGTTGAAATCAAAGAAATAGGAGGTGTATATATATTTCTTGAATTTCACAAGTTTCATAAGAACCTAAAAATGATTGGTAAGAATTTTGATTACTTATATATGGTGTTGACAGGGCCTCATATGGGAAAGAACAAATTCTTGAATTTATCCCAACATTATCAAATCAGCAATTTCGCACTGCATCACTCTAAGTTCATTTTAAAGCAGATTACTAAAGGATCATAATTCAAATGCCGCATTGTGTTTCTTCAAGAATTGTGTTGAACGCACTAAAGGAATAGAAACAGATTGTCGTATAAAGCTTTGCTTCTGATAAATGTGTAAGGGTGTTTAATGAGATATAATATTTTTGTGTGTGGTGGACGATTCTTGATGTAAAATACTTTTAATGTGGTTTTTGGAATGCTTACAGTTGATTATTGGGGAATTTGCCATTGAGTTCAAGTAGCAATTGCTTATTTGGGGGTGTATCTTATGAATATATAGTATGTAGATGTGTGTTTAATACCATCAAGATATTACACGATTACTGCCTTTGGTTTTCTAGAAATACTGAAGATGACTGCCCATGAAATAGAGGCTTGCAAAGAAGCTATTGTTCCAAGTCCAAACTACTAATATTTGAAAGGTGTTACCGTGTAATATTGAGATTGTCAGCACCACGAGAACATATTTATATGCTTAGTTTTATTCGTTTTCATTGTGAGTAGAGATGTTATGTGTTATGTTTTTATAATATCTTGTGAAAACAAAAATATAAGCATTTTTCTACTTTGTAAGAACAGGGAGTGTTAGGCTTATGTTGGTTTATGGCTAATCATTTTTTAGGTCAATGTTCGCAACAAACATTACCATGTGCTTCTATATTATCTAATTTATTTATTTTTCAGGTCAACATCCACTAGGAAGATCACCCTTTACTCCTATATTTATCTAACTTATTATTTATTGGATGGTATGTGTTCATGTCCTAGCTTGGGAAAAAAATATCGCATGGTATTTTTAGCTCCTAAATGATCAACCCGTTGCCAATAGTTTTTTCCCCCTTTCTTGGAAAAGGATTATATTGTTGGGTTATTGATTGCTTTTTTAGCATCAATTTAATTTTCTATATAATGATTGTCAAAAATCTTCTAATCGTATGCAATTATGGAAAATCTAATTGTTAGTATTGGAGCAACCATTTGATTATATTGGGAAATTCACATTTAGTAACTATTAGATTTTTCAAACTCGTTTTGCCATGGAATATCATTGTGAATATAGCAATATTGTAGTTGTTCTAACTATTTTGGCTTGATAACTTTGAACAAAATGGTTCTCTTTCTTCCCCTCCTCTCAGTTAATATCTTTAGAGATACACACATACACATAGAGAATGAAGTAATTATAAAACCTAACGGAAAAATATATAAACAAATTTTTACATTAACTAAAGAAATTGACTACTCAATTATGACCGTGTAACTTAGAAAGCTTAGCTTTGTCAGTTGCTACTAATTCAGTGGGTTTGCTTCATGCATCGACCTTTTCTTTCCATTTTTTACTAAAGTTTTGTTTTACTTAAATGTTTTAATTTCAATATAAAAAATTAATAAATTGATCAATATATAATGTTTTTTTTTTTTTGAAACATGATAAATATATAATGTTAAAAATATATATTTGGTCAAATATGTTCACAGCACAGGTGATGTCAAAAATTATTCTACAACTTGCACCATCACTCAATGTATTGACTCCGTTTTGGTAATCATCGCTCACTGAGATGCTGACGAGTATACACATGGAGAAGTTCCATATATTATTGAGAACGAAACTGGCATTTTTACATGTCCCTTTTTAGTTGTTGAAACTATAATTTTATATTCTGTCTTCGTTTTAATATTTCTTACCAGAAGCTTCACACATGGGCACACAATTTGACATTTTAAATACTGAAACAAAATTGTATATTTTCTATTTTTTGTAATGTAAATTTGATGGGGAGAAATTATTCAAGATTTTGTAGTTTATTATCAAAATTCTTTGAAATTAATATTTCCGTGTAATGCATGGGTGAGAGACTAGTAGTAGCTAGCAATAGTGGTAGTACTAGTAGTGATGATGATGATGATGATGATGATAATAACCAAGATTCAAAAAACCACACAACTTACGCTTAATATATAGGACTAAATCTTCATTATATATGTTTTGCTAAAAACTTAATTTACCCAATACAAAGTAAAATAAATGCAGAAAATACAAAACTTTGCGTTGATTAACTTATATTTTTCAACATATCCATCAACATTAAAGCAAAAAGTATTGAAATTTTATATACTGCAAATGAACAACTATATAGTAAACAATTTGGACAAATATTTGTTGGATAGAAGACATATCCCTATAATCAGCCACGGGTGGCGGCATGGGCTCATTAGTGTAGAAAATAAATAAATAAATAAATAAATAAATATATATATATATATATATCAAGGAGCTACTGGAAGAGAATGGCTTACGTGATATGATTATGAAAGAACAGGTGCCCTACGTACTTGGTACACTTAGACTCTACTAAGATGTATCACGATATTAAGAAATTCTATTGGTGGCCTTATATGAAGAAAGAGATGGTAATTCGTTGCTAGATGTCTTACGTGTCAGTAAACTAAAAATATACAGAACATCAAGGGCCCATTGGTGCGTTACAACCCCTAGAAAATCCAGACTGGTGAGGGGAGAAAGTGACGACGGATTGAATGAGCAGCTTACTAAATACGACTTGTGTGGGTAGTTGTTGATCGACTTACTGAATCTGAATATTTTTTACCAGTAAAGATGACCTATAAAATAGAATAATTAGCTGAACTCTATATCAAAGAAATAGTAAGATTACACAGAGTACCAATTTCTATAGTTTTAGATCGTGACCCTCGACTGGTCGCAGTTTCTATAGAATTGGAATTTGTAATGTTAGTACAAAAAGTTTTCTAATATTGGCATTCTTAATTTTTACTGAAGTGTCAAAATTTTGTGATGGTTTTTGCATGACATTCTTAGCGTGTTATATTTTTTAAGCATGCAAATTTTATGCCTTGGCCGAAAAGTAGGTACCTTAGGTATTGTGTACTTGCTTGAGGTCCAAGACTTTTGAATACATGCAATTTTTTAGTTTCCTTGTTTGTGTAATCGTTTAATTACCTTATTTAACTAGGTTAAACTACATGCATATTAAGTTCTAATTGAATAAGTAAAGTATTGTGTTTTAAGTTGTCTAGTATTCTAACTTTCTTTACCTTTGTATTCTACATGTATATGGTAACTTTAATTCTTGACCGGTAAAAGAATTCAAAGTTCACACTATATACATGTGTTTCTCTTGTAGGTACAATAACTTGGTCAAGCTATTCCTTCAAGAAACATTCTTTGTACTCGACGCAAGCAAGAGAGCAAACCCGCCACATTTATTCTTGCATTGGACTTTCATGCTTCTAAGTTGTGTTTGTCTTGGCTACCCTTCATAGTGCGTTGATAGGCGATCAATATATGTGCAACGCTCTTCCGATCTCACACAAGGTCGAAGCAGTTTAGGAGTTCTTGTTTCCCAAGATGAGTTCAGATGATCTCTAGAAGACTTGATATACATTCCCGTTGGAGCGGGATAGCGAAAGAAGAGAAGCAATAGAAGTTGTCAACATATCAAAAGGCATAAAGAGACTTTTTTTTATAAGTTTACTTTTTGAATGTTAAGTGTACATTGCGATGTCACTTGTTATCTTTTTGTTGTACTAAATTTTCCCTGTGTTAGTAGATCAGTTGTCCCGTGGCAAGAGTGCCCGCGGTTTTTTCCTTTTTGGGTTTCTGCGTCAACAATTATGGTGTTATTTATTTTCCGCGCACATACTCAAGCTAGACATATCTAGGTCGCGTTTTATTTTACACCATATTAACTGTCTATGTAGCTGGACAGGATACATTATAATTAGAGTCTAAATAACCATGTATTCATATGTGAAAACAATTTAATTAAGTTAACATTAAAGAATGCAACCAAACTTTGAAATTTTGCACGCTTAACCCCGATTTTCCGCTAGTTGACTACATCCATCATTAAAACCTCTAACTCACTCCACAGCCATATCCCTACGGCCTACGTACCTACGCCAAACCATTGATTTATTACAACTATTTTCATTGCGGAATTTCACTCTACTGGCTTCGATCGGTTAATTAGTTTCAATCATCAATACTCGCCTAACTCCTATGAAGCAAATCTATGTTGAATTTTAAATCCCACCAAGTCAATAATCGTTCATGCAAATTCATGTTTATCCTTTATAGCCGCTCATTCCTTTTTTTTGAAATTCAGCTACTAACAAAAATCAAGAAAAACTATCAAAAATTTTCGAATCCAAACAAAGAATTCCATATATTAAGTTTGTTCACATCTATTGTGGGACAAATGTTCCAGGTGAAAAAAACCCTAAAGTGAAAAATTCGAGGGGAAAAAACGTATTTGAAAAAGAGAAAAAATCAAAGAGGAAAAACCAAGTGCAAAGGTGGAATTTATAAAAAGGGAGCCAAATTTGCCCACCCTTCCCACACCCCCACCCCAAAAAAAAAATAATAGATAAATTAAATAAATAAATAATAAAAATTAAAAAAACATGTAGTTCTACGTTTACATTATTTGGTTCACAAGGAGGGGAAAAAACCCCCAAAAATAGGGTTATTCTCCATATATAAACAAAAGGCAAACGCAAATATGTGCTTTTTTCCGACACTAGCCAGTTGTGCTCTAATAAAAGGCTTTTTAAGTTTTCAATTCTTAATTGTATATGCTCAAACACATTGTTATGTATGGAATAAAAAATTTCTTTGCAATTTATACATTTATTCATAAAAATGCACTTTAATATTTACGTTAATGAACAATCAGTTCAATCTTAAAAGCACTTTTTCAATTGAAAACCAACATCTAATAGAGTTTGATTTGTAAACATTGTAGGTCATTTGTTAGTTAACCAAACATTGAATGTGATCTCAACCATTGTTGGGTGATTTGACCTACAACTTTTATCTAGAGATGCATAACGAGCCGACCAGCTTGGGAGGCCCGTGGCCCGGCCCGTAAAAGGCCCGAGCCAAGCCGGCTCGGGGCTCGTTTAAGACGGGTCCGAGCCCGATCTGAGCCCAAATTCTGGGGCAAGCTCGAGCCGGGCCACCCCGTGTGGTTCAACGGGCCAAATGGGCCGGCCTGTAATTACGGGCCAAGCCGAGCCGGCCCGTATCAAACTTAGACAAACAAGAAAAAAATGAAATTAAAATAGGAAAAAATTTAAAAAAAAGCCGAGCCGGTCGGCTGGGAAAAAAGCCAGAGCCAAAGCTCGAGTCGAACATAATTTTCAAAGCCGAGCCAAGCTGGGCTTTGGCTTGAGCTTTTTCGGGTCGGGACCAAAAAAGCCCAAGCCGAGCTCGAGCCCAAATGTTGGCGAGCCAAGCCGAGCGTTGACATCCCTACTTTCATCGTAAACGCTTTGCATTATTATGCGTTGAATGGATAAATGAAATGGAAGTTTGGTTGAAAACAAATAATAATAATAATAATAATAATAATAATAATAATAATAGATTTTTATCAATGGCAATTTTTGAAAAAACTCTACTCACAAAGTTGTACCAAATAGTCTAATGATGATTTACTAGCTATAATGTAGAATAGATGCCAGCTACTTACTAGATCAAAAACGAGCTGGACAGAAAGGGGAGAAACCGTAATTTAGGGGCTTGGTGCTCAGTGTCTAATGCGGCCCATACCTTTCTGAAAGTAAAACGACGAGAAGAACAAGATTCACTGCCTCCCACTTGTGATGCATGATGGAGTTCAGTCATTCGGGGTTGTTTACACCTCCGTTTCCTAATATCAATCAACAGTTTGTATGCCACAATTGACAAAATTATTCCCGCTTAAAAATTGTATGGCAACATAACTTAATGTGCCAGACACTATTTTGGGCTCTTGGCCTTTATTATTGCTATTGGGCTTTTGGTTTCATTGAAAAGTGACACACATCTCGCCATCCCCTTCCAGGAAGCTCAGATATAGGAGTTTAGGATTTGCAAATCGTTAGGTACCCATTTGAATTCCTTTTTCTCAAAAATTTCCTTATCTCCTCCCTTCACACCAGTGATTTAGGATTTCCAAATAATATACTACAGCCCTTATATATTTAAATATGAGGACAAAAAGGATCCCCTCCTTTGCCCGATGATTCAAAAGGATAAGTCAAAAGACTGTTTCTGAATTTTTTTCCTTCCTTATTGCTCCTACATTCGATGAAGACTGAGTTTCTCAATATATTTTGACTGTTGTTTCATTGTGAAAATTGAAGCTCGATTTCGAGATGCAAGATGAAAAGAAAAACAATCGGTTTTTATTTGCTGGAAAGTGTCCTACTTAGGTTGCTATGGGAATTGTTGTTCAACTTCTAAAACTTGCTCTCTATTTAAATGAACTAGAGGGCTGAATTCCATCAGAAGGTAACAAATTGAGAGTTTCAAACATGATTGTAGGTTTTGGTATACGCATTCATCATCATATTATTAACGGTAGTGACTTTAACATTTTTTAGTTGAAATAATCCAAGAGATTGGTAATTATCATAGATTGGCATAAGTAATCTCACTGGACCCATCCTTAAATCCATTTCGAATGCTTCTAAACTTACCATGACAAAATTGGCTTTGTAGCTCAATTCCAAATTCTTTTGGGTTTTGACAGTCTAAGTCAACTTCAAACTTTAAATGTAGTTGTAAATAGCCTTAGTAAGGATTCATCACAGCCCGAGTTGGGTTTCTTGGATTCTTTCACAAATTGCAAGCATCTGAGAAACTGTGTGGACATGAGAAAATCATCTAAATGGTATTCCTCTGGCTTTTGTCAAAAATCCCTCTACTTCTCTTGAACATGCCCATTATGTGTTGTCAACTTCGTAAATACAATTGTTTAATCTAATGTATACTTATTAATATTTTTTGCTCTTAGAAATAATTAATATTATGTTACATTGTGGGGTGAATACGAGGACCACATTAATAGCTTCCTTATATTCTTGACTCAAATATGCAGGCCAAACGAAATTTTGAGGTATCAAAATTATGCGTCTCTTTTGCTTTGGTCATTCACTCTATAGCCTACTTACCTTTTCTTCCCCCATTGCTAGCTGTACAAACTTTACTATTTTGTGGTTACAAGCATGTGAAGTATGGTTCAAGCACTTATTATCACTACTAGAAAAGGCGCGATTGGAAACAGAAGTTTCCGTTGCTGAATGGGTCAATTCCGTGTCTAACGCCTGTTAGTAAAGGAAAAGTTTTGATATTAAAATCCTCACTTTAGAAATAGAATAAAAATTTCATTATTAATTAGCAACTGAACTTTTTGTTACTAATTAGTAACACAAAAACTTTCTGATACTAATTAGCAACATGTTAGATTGTTACTAAATTACCAACAGATAAAAGAGTTGCTAATTAGCAGCAAACTTTTGTTGCTAATTTCATTACTAATCATGGATTATAATTTAAAAAAAATAAAAAAATTTTTCTTTAACCCGACCTGTGAAGTCCCGCCCGGCCCCGCTAGCCCAACCGGCGTACCCAACTCGACCCGCGGGAATTAATTCCCTTAATGTTGCAATGAGGATTCAAACTTAGGTCCTACCGTTTGTGGGTAAAGTTCCAACCGCCAGACTACTATATATGTTTGTTAACATGTTGCCCCATAATTTATATAAAAAATGTTATAATAATTTTGCCAATTTAAAAATATCGAATTTTCCTTTTGAAACATTGGGCCTTTTTTATTAATTAAACTTTTGTTATATATTATTTCATAATATATCATTTATACTCTAAATTTATTTGTCTATATCAATTAGTATAAATATTTTTTTATATTGGTTCTCTACACTATATTATATATTCATTGTTAATTAAAACTAAAAAATAAAAAAGTCGGTCTATTAAAAATTTTTTTGATTCGATTAAAATAAAAATATGATTAATGTGAATTTTTTATTTTTATAGGGGGAGGACACCTAACTACTCCTACCTTCTTAAATTATATAACTACAATTGTCATTATGCAGATTGAGATTCTCTGTTTGATGTTTACTTCTATTAATAACACTTTTAACTATTCGTAATATTTTTAAATTTAGATTGAGGCAGTACGTTATAATAGTTTTTTGCATTAACATATATTATTATTTTTTTAATGTGATTATGTTTTATAGGTAAATGGTTTTCGGTTTGATTTTAAGTTTTAAACTTGAATCCGATAATCAAACCGAAAATTTGTTTTTTTTTTTTTTTTAGTTTTTTTATCCAAAAGAATCCAATAGCTTTGATTTTTTGACTGCAAAAACTCGACTGTGTTATTCTGTCCACCCTTAATTTTCATTTTTCAAGGCCGAATAACTAAGAACTATTTAGCTATTGGTTGTTGATCGAAATCTAAATGAGTAATGCTACTCATCACCGGTCGTGATCATAACTATTATTTGGTGAGTATTAAATGATAAGTTGAATTCAACAAATCACATGTCTCCACATATTAATTACATTTATGTCAAAAAATTTTGAAGCACATATTATTGATTTCGAAAGGAGATAAGTTTGAGATGTTTGTACTAAGGATTCATTGACTGAGAATGAGGGTAGTAGTTGAGTGAAGCTAACTGCTAAACGGTGCAATGAAGAATAGCAGAACGAGGTTAGCACGCCAATGAAGATGACTGATAAACAGAGCAACAAAGAAGCTGTAAGATGTTGTGGACGGTTTGGCCAATGATTTGGGTAACTTATGTCAACTAACAAAATGATGAATGTTGTGAAGGAGAAAAACGATTTACCAAGCCTTTTGTTTTGATGTCTCTTACTGGCGTCTACTGCTGTGCCCAAAATCTTTGTATTTGCCAATGTTTTCTTCTATATGTTTCACCACTTTGTTCCTTTTTAGGTGTCCATATCATGTGAGGCATGTCCTTTCTACCTTTTGTTTCTTGATTTTGGCCGTCGCTTTTTGAGAAAGTGCATAAATGCTATATAAATTGTATTATTTTCCTAATACTTTAAATGTTTTCAATTTCTAATATTTGCATATTAATTGAAATTTATATTTTGTAGAATAGATGAAGGAGTTAAATAAAAATAGACACAATTCAACAAATTTTAAAAGAGAAATTAGAGCTCAAGAAATTCACCTGCTTGAAATTGAAAGTATGAGCACGCTTACTATGGATTGACAAAAGGCTTGGGCCAATAAAATATTTGGAATGCAACGTCCAAGAAGGAAAATAAAAAAAAAACAACAGAAGGCTTTGACTTTGAGAAAAATGGACTTTTAAGGTTTTTGGCCGACCAAAAGATTTTGGACTTTGAGGAATTTAAAGCTGCCCGTGAACTTGGAAGAAAAGGCAACTTTTCAATCGTTGACTGGAGAGGACCTGGAGAGAATAATAAAAAAAAGGGGCACATGAGACTGGCGGACGGCATAAGGACTTTGGAACGCAACTCCCATTCATTCGCACGTCAAAAAATTGAAGAACTTTTGGTGATTTTTATTTCATTAATGGATAGTTAAATTTATTATTTTCAGCACAAAGTTTTATTGAAATTTTGATTCTATGACAGTTGTGAGATCGAATTCATTTTATTATATTCTTTGTTCTTGACCTATTTATACATTTCTCGTGTTTATTATTATTATTATTATTCTGATTGATTATTCAAAGTGCACGTTGTGTAATTATTGGAATGATATATTGCCAGTTATGATTTTGGATCCGTAATTGTTTAGAAAATCAAGCCTAAGTAGTAAAATAACAAATTAGATATAATTAAAGTGTTCAATCCATGTTATAGAAATATATAATCTAGCTTAAATGGATCGATCGTATCTTTTCATTGGTTAGAATTTGTGATCTTTCTAATGCTTAATGTTATTGATAAATTAAATCTTAAGAACGTTTCTAGGGTTGTTTGTTAGCAAATGAAGAAATCAACAAGCGTATCTTAGTTATCGAAAAAGTAAGGAAGAATAGATTGTTCGATCGTATCAATAACCATAACCAATTTAGAGAAAGAATAAAAGATTTTATATTTACATCAATGATCAATTGTTGGAATCAATTCTGAAGTTATACATTGGGTTAGATATTTATCACATATATTATTTCCTTGTTAACTTGCATTTTTTAGAAATTCCTGACTTTAAATTATTTATCTGAATTTACATTTTAATTTATTTTATTTTATTTCCTTCATCAACATCAAAACCCCCATTTTTAATTTACTTAATTTAGTTTTGAGAAATTAAATCTGACCAGTCTCTATGGATACAACCTTGCTCGCCACTACTACAGTTTTTACATTCCAAGAGCAAGTTATTATTATTTGTTGGATTCGACACCCATCACTCTTATTCTAAGACTATTTGATTATGAGTAAAAAAGGATTTTTGAAGGTTAAATTTGACAAAGTTTGTGATTTTCCTGTCCCATTATCGCTAATTAAATTTTTTATTTAGCGCTAATTAAATTTTTATTTTCTTATTGTGGTTGTTCTTTCTTTTTACAGGTCTCATTTATTTCCACTTTACAATTCTTTTGCCGGGAGAACCCTATTTGGTATGCTAATTAGGATTGAATTTTCCTCTAGAGGCTACTTGGCTGCATTAAACATAGCTTGAAGAAAGCGGCTTGATCTTGGCCATGGTGCCTATGTGAAGGGCGAAAAATAAATCAACTTTTGTTATGCAAAGTCATCTAAACTATTTTATGCTAATATAATTTATCCATTAATAAAAAGGTATGCAAATGGGCGTTATTACACCAAATATTTTATGAACACATCATAATCGAAGATCTCAAGAACAAGAAAAACAAGTTTCATGCTAACACGAGCTGCATCAACTCCAAATCTCCAGAAATTATTCGAAATAATTCCTCGAAATATAAAGACAACCTAAAATTCTTTGATAACATATTGATGGAACATTTTAAGTTGGTTCATAACATATTGATAGTAATATCGGATGTTTTTGTGCTTGTCTCCCGCAAAAATATCACTATGTATAATAATAGATGCATGGGATAGCGTAGGTATATTCAAGGAACTCAGCTTGTAATATGCTTAATTGTGCATCCTTTGGGAAAAGAAGAATATAATAATAATAATAATATATAATAGAAAATGAATCAAAATGGTAAAGCAAAGAACATGAAAAGAATTAATGACTATATACGCATGAGCATAATTTTTCCTGAATTTTCTATAGAAACAGATGAGGCTCTGATTTTAGAGCCCGATCTCAAATAATAGCTTGCCACCTCACCTGTGTCATTGGAGGTGGCAAGATGTGATTGGATATGTTTTTATAGAAGGACTTTAATATTCCCCATTATGGGTTCATTAAATTAGATAATAAGAAGCAACAAAAGAATATAGATTCAATAAAAATAAAAGAATGGTCGTATTTTTCTTAAATTTTCTTTTTCTTTTATTTCAAACAAAAGAAATAAAAATTGTTTCTTTAAACATATATTTTTAGAACTCTGGATAAACATTATGGGTCTTTCACTATTGATATAAACGGATAAATATTTGGTTATTTTGCTAAGAATGTTTGTATCTGTTTCTTTAATATCTAGATTGTTAAAGATTATATGTATTGTAACTTTTTCATTATGAGGTATTTCTTAGTGGTCTTGTATCTAGATTATATAATTGTAAATTGTAGGAGACCGATGCATTCCTTATTGTCATTGTGAATCCATATCTTAATATAGATTGCATATAGTAAGAAGTCAAATTTCATAATAGAGAGTCATAATGCCAAATTTCATAGGGAAACAAATTTTTAGGAATGGCAGCAGGTTCGGGGTGGGTCAACTATATCGTGGACTCACCCACAGGTCTTAAAGTTGCCCCAGACCCCGCCTAAACACACAAATTCGTGGGGCTGGTCAAAGTGGGTAGGGCCATGGGCTGGGGTGGGTCTCCACTATGATCTACGAAAGGACCCATGAATTTTTCTTTCTTTTAATTAATGTTATGCATAACAGATTATTAATTGATGGGCGCAAAATAATAGTTGAATTGAACACCATAAAGAGTTGAAATTTTTACAATTTTACCTTAGAAGGTAGAAATTGAAAAGAGCAATGAAGACGTCTAGAATTTATTTATTGTTTAATTGCTTGATGTTTCTTTGAATTTTCATAAATCATCTATAATTAATTAGAACAAAATTTATTATTTTTTTTAAGGAGAAGAAGAAAATTCTTGATGTGTCACGGGTCCATGGGGCGGGTCCAACTTGACCCAGACCCACCCTAGACACATGGCGGGGTAAAAAATGTTACCTCATACTTGCTCCATAACCCGTTTAAGTGCGATGGGTCAATCCTGTTATGGGTGGGTCCCCATGGGTTCATGAGTTCGTAGGTTAAATTGCCATCCCTACAAATTTTGGTCTAAGTTTTCTTTGTTCAATGCACATATTACCAATGAGATGTCTTTTAATTGCTTTCCCTCATTGTATATGAGAATAACCTACTTGTGTGCTCATTATTCGTATGAAGTGTCTTGAATAAAATCTCAAATCTTAAACTTTTTTGCAATGACATGTAATGTGAGTTTTGACACGTCATTTGGCGTGTGCTTTTGGACACAATTAAAATGCAAAATAGGGAATCGATTACGTAGTGCGTGCAAGCATAAAAAATTCCATGCAGGTCATGTTTTTTAAATTTCTTTACGATATCAAACTTGACAAGCATAATTACGATATATTTTTTGCAAGTTAAAATCGATTCGTACTTCTTACTTGAAACAATAATTTTTTATCCAAAACTTTTATTAGAAAAATTTTGAAAATGGGAAAATCAGGTAATTAGATCTAACCACTTTTCATCTTTTAATTTTTTTAAAAAAGGACTTTTTTAACGAATTTTTCGAAAAAAAATTGTCTTCCGATCTTACAAGAAATGCTAGTTAATGAAGGCTGATGATAAAAATGTGGGGAGAAAATTTTCGGAATATTAATGTAATAATAATTAGTAAATGTTGATGACATATAATGCAATTTAAATGTAGTCTGAATATAAAAGTGTGGTATTAATATAATCATATTTTATTTTACTAGTCACTTGACCGTGCATTGAACGTTTTATGATATAAAAATATGTGAATGATTTTTATTGAAAAATATTATTACAAAGTATTTCTCTATCAAAATTGCATCTTTATTATTTGTTTTTCAATTTGGCCATCACTTTTATTGTTTGCATTAAAACTCTACATGAAAGCACAATATATAGTTGTTCGTGTGGGAACAAATACTCGGGAGGATATATTCTTACATAAGATTCAATTTGTTCATATCTTTTGTTGATAGTCATTGCAAAGCAAAGACCTATATTAGAGGTTACTTTCTTATAAATTTAAATGAGTAGCATTCATTGTTTGTTAGTTTCATATATTCTTCTAGGTAATAGTTGCTCGTATCATTAATCGCTTCGTCAAAACCTATGAAACTATTTTATTGGAGATGTGTAATGGCGGTTACAATTGTTAATTTTGAAACTTATTAATAGAGATTAAAAATACTAGTTGTCTTGGTTGAGACATTGAATGTAATCAACCACACTAATTGAAATTAACAAATGTGCAAAGTAATTAACATGATGTACTAAATGATGTGTAATTAGTATTTGGGTACAATATGGTGTGTAACAAATTAGAGCAATAAAGAAAAAAGGACAAAGTAGGAATTAACAACAAAAAAAAAAAAATGAAGGAGCAAAATTGAAAACCGAATGTTTTACACACATCCCACATTTTATATATTAGTGATTGTCTTCTACATTTTACTTTTGAATTATTAATTTATTGTTTTGCCCCTAGAGTTTTCGAAAGACTCCAGTCATATGTTTTTAGGGTTTTCTACTGTGATTATTGCATTAATAATAAAATTTCTTGGGGGTTACTTTAATTTAATGTCACTTAATTGAATTTGCTCCAAAGCAGGGATGACTATTTGACTTTAATTTGAAAAGAAATATATAGTCCACTATTTATTTTTAAGATGTCCCAAATATATAGTTCTCTTTCTTTATCAAAGAGTCTAATTTACATTATTTTACGATTTTATCCTCATTTCACATTTAATTAGTTAAAACCATCAATTTTAGATTCTACCCATTAAATAAGGGTAAATTAGGAACACGAATTGTAAAATGCATATTTCCTACACAATTCTTAATCCACGCAAAAAGACAAAATCGGCTATATATATATATATATATTTGGGACGGGGGGAGCGTATAGCTATGGTACGTAAGTGGTTTCCTCATGTGCTTGGTTTGGTTCAATTCCACATAACCTGGTCAACTGCCTAAAAGTTATCTGCATTGGTTGAACAAAACACATGAACACACGGAATGGGAGATCTTTAGGCCTTCAATTTTGATGACTCTTTGACAATTGTGGATAGAGTGGATAAGATTAATTACCTTTTATCGGTTTCTGTTTTTATTTTAATAGAGTTGCAAAATTTCTTGATTTCGATCTCGTATATGAATATTGCTATCTATTTTGAGTTGTATTATTTTAATAGTGTTTTTATTTTGTTGGTCATTTCATGCATCATTTTCAAAACTTAAAAAAAATGAGATCGGAAGAGCACACGTCTTTCAACTGTGTGCAGTAAATAAAAAAATGAGGGGTTTTTATTTGTGGTGGAAGAAATAAATTATGGTTTTTTAAAGGTTCCTAAAAAATATAGATGTATAAAAATTGTTATATAGATCATTTATAACCTATTTAATAGATATAAGAACTAAGTTTAAAAATGCAGTGTGGTTAACAAAATTTGCATTACCGAATGTTATCCTTCGTTTTTGCCACTGGATGCACCAAAAATAGCTATGCTTGGGTTTGTTTAGCGATATCAGTGACAGTAACTATACTTGAATTTCCAAAATGGTGTGGGAGACGAGTGTTTTCAGTTACTAGATCGCCAAGATTTAACATGTGTGATGTAGATTTTGGGTGGGGAAAGGGAAGAAGATATAAGTTTGTTCATCTCGACGAAGAAGCATCCATGTCACTTTGCAAGTCGAAGGAATTCAAAAGAGGTTTTGAGATTGACCTATCGAGGCCAAAAGTTGAACTGGATGCTTTTACATCAGTCTTTACCCAAGGTCTCATTGATGTGAACATTTAGAAGCATTTCGGGGCATATGTTACTTTAATTTACTTCAATAGTAATAGAGTGATTGAAGTTGACAATATTCTCACATATAAAAAACCTATACTTGGTGCTTAATAGTTAATTCTTTCACACACACACACACATATATGACAATTAATAATTATTTCTCTCATATATGGTAATCACAAAAGGGGATTTACAGCAGTGAAGTGACAAAAGTAATCTAAATGTCAATTTTGAAGATCTACAAAGGTGAAACTGTCGTAGCTACTACATTTCTAGAGGCCCGCTGCCTGGTGATATATATATATAGTAGTGACATATTCGCTTCTATAAGTTGAAGGCTTAAAGTGGTTTTAGCAACGACAACGCCACCCGTACACAAATGCTCATCAACGGCATTAAACAACAATGACAACTTTGTGGGCTATATATAGAGACGTCTTTGCAGCTCCTGTACCCCCTACAACTTGATGCCAATAACAATCATATTCCTTTTCAGATTATATAGATAACCTAGATAAGAATTTGTTGAGCTTGTGAAACTTTGCAGATAAATAACATAAATAAAGCCTATATATGGGCTAACTAATATAAACAAGGAAAATACATTGCCACAGAACACAAAATATAATTTTACAATTTACGGTCCTCTAATGTCCAAAATATTTAGAGAAAGGTGATCAAGTTAAAAGACATCAAAAGGCAAATTTGATCAGTCTTGTGTTTGTAGCCCTAGACCCCAAACTCAACCATTATAACATAAATAAACTAGTTATAATTGGTTACTAGTTATAACTAAACACAAGGATATCACAGTTAATTGTCATAGGGTTATTAGGAATGTTGAAAACCTGATTAAGATCCTGTGTCAAGGGAAACTTATCTCAAAGCAAGCAATGGAAAGGAGATGAGAGGGCTGCTTCTTATTTTAAAGAGGTGATCAAAACCAAGGACTGGAAGACAATGGATTTAGGGATGATATTCATGGGCTGATTTCAGCGGGGGCAATTATTCGAAATCACATTGGGGATCCACTAGGGGGTTAGGGTGGAATTGGAAGGAAGGTACTGTCCTAGAAGCAGAAATGAGGGCTATTCTTGAGGGGATTAAAGAAGGAAGTCAGGTTTCTGGAAAAAAAAAAAATTTTATTCTTGAAACTGATTGTCTTGAAGCTATCTCAATTCTTAATGGCACTACAGAAGTTCCGTGGCAATATATATATATATATATATATCTTCTTAGAAGCATAGAGAAATCACAAAGAATTTGAAAATTGTTTTCCAACACATCTATAGGGAAGGAAATACTATTGCAAGATCGGAAGAGCGATTTGGCCCTGCAAGCATTCAAACATCAGACATCATTCAAGATCAGAGGTACACAACTCTCTACAGAGATCTGGAATATCATTCAGAAAGAAAAAGAAGGGTTTTATTACCACAGAAGAATTCCATGACCAAGTGATGTCCACAATTTAATTTTGTCTGTCTCTGTTTGTTCTGGCACATGGCTGAGGTATTTGATTGAACCTGAGAAGGTGTCCTGGTTTGGTGGCTGCTTTGCTTTCTTTGATCCTCTCTCTCTCTGATTCATTGTTTGAGGTTGCTGCTCACCCTTTTACTTCAGTTGGTCAATTGCTTCTGACTCAATCTCCTGTTCCTTCTCAAGTCCTATCGTTGTAGAGAATATATTCTCTGCACAAGCACATCTTGGCCAGTCATTCATTTGTTGAAAATTGCCTCCCCCAAATTCCCGGCTGTTGTTGAAGCAGATTTCCACCATTCTCAAGGCAATTTTCTTTGCTTTAAAGTTGGTTGCCTTTTCCCCTTTGTCACAAATTCAGCTCCTTTTCCCTTTTCAATGGCAAATTTTTTCCCCCCTGAGCCTCCAACCTTTATGCTCAATCAGCCACTTCCATCTTGGTTGGAAATTGTGGACATGAGCTTCAATTTCCCAGATACTCTCCCTCCTATCCATGTTACTGTTTTTGCACTTGACAGGGGAAGGTTCCGAATTGAAACACCATGTGTCAATGTTGATCTGGCACAGCGCAAAATCCATGAGGAGTCTCGTCTGTTTGACCACTATTGCTCCAAATTCCCTGTTTGACCACTATTGCTCCAAATTCCCACATTGCAGAGAAGCTTCGTCTCAGGAAGGGATTGCACGAGCACATTTCAAGGCGGCCATGGACATAATCCTCAACCCACTGGAATATGGCCAAAATAACTTTTCCCATCCCCCCAAACCGCCATCATCAGCTGGATATGATTAAAAGCTGCAACTTCTTTGAGGATGAGCACTTCGCCTGTATCCCTTCTAGAATCCTTATGGATATTGCCTAGGAATTGCACCTTATTTCCAATCAAAACCCTTTTCTCTCGCGAAAGTTTCTGGGACATCAGTTGGTGCTAGAACATTTTAAACGCCATGATCGCCTTCACCTTACGAGATTCTCAGCTTATTTGGCAGCCAAAGCGCATGACAGAATTGATCATGGAAACCCAAAATGCAGAGATAGCAGTGAGGCCTAATGTGGGAGGTAGATGGAGGTGTTGTGTTGATTTGATCTAGATCCTTGTTCACCTGAATCGTCTCTGTTGAATTTTGGGGGAGTTTAACCCATTTCATCTTCGTTGGGTATGTTTTGACCAGCGCTGTTGGCCCTTTGTCAGCCTTATTTGTTCGTACCCTCTCCATCTGTTTGTTTTGATTTTTGGGCTGTCCCTGTTTCTGGTCTGTTTTGGCCCCTTTGGGCTTGGGTTGTTTTGATCTTTAGTCCGAAGATCTGCGTCTTGTAAATCTGTGTGTTTTAATAAAATACCTTTTTATTTAAAAAAAAAAAGTGTTTACAATTGGAATGATTTCACAATTTTCCTAGAACATGTCTCACTTCTTCTCTCAAATTTTCATAGGAGTGTTCAGAATTTTAAATTGGAATGTTGGATGTCAACTTACTCCACTCACAAACTAATTTTTTAAAACTTTAGCAATTAAGCTGATGGTAATTTACATCTACATAAATATTAAAAGAGATTAGTTGCGGTACAATTGCACTACACTTTTCCTGCCTAATTTGTCAAAATGAGGATATAATGGACATTTTCCCATGACGTGTTGTTATCCCAGTGGTAATTTGTCTTTTATGTAATTGTGTTTTTGTTTAGAACCCAGCTAATTATGTGCTTTTTCCTATCAATCTGTTCCTTTTGTCACAGTGGAAATGGGGGGTCGAAAAACGGTTTCTTTCCTTTCAAAGCTTCTAGTTCCATATCCGATTATGCCTTCTCTTCTTGTGATTAGAAGATGTTTTCGTGTGGATTTGTGATTATCCATTGTGCTTTTGTCTCAGCGATAGACGGATGAGATTGTAATCTTAGAATTGCAAGAGTGTCTGAGATAAGAATATGGTTTATTCTTATCTAATTTATGGACCAATTCAGATCCATTTATCATTCCACTTTCTTTCTTTTCTTTGTTAATTGTTTAGATGATATTTTTCTTATTTTTGTTCTAAGCGAATCAAATTTGATTTTATCTAATTTTAGGGTTGATTAGGCGGGATAGATGGGTGTTTTTCTTCCGGGATGTAGCAGCTATTTATAGGCCCTGTCGTCCACTGCCATCACTCACACCAACCGTGCTCCTTCCCTTTTGCTGCTCGTAGTGTAATAGCAATACTTTTTCCTGATTGCTTTTTTTTTCTGTGTTCGACAACGATGGTACCAATTTGGACTCTTCTCAATGATGTGGACAACCTTAGTTGCTAGTGGACATTCCTAGTAAGGGTTGTTCAAAAGTGGTATGTGCCTTGTCGTATAATTCGAAAGATGTTTACTTTGCTAAGTTTGTTTTTACTGATCAAGAGGTACGCTTTTTACTTATGCTTTTTTTTTTTTTTGTGTATATTCTTAAGTGTGTGAAAGGTATGTTCTTGTACGAAATTCTTATTGAATGATTGAATTCTTCTACACCTGATTTTGCATTATTCCATTGATGAAGTCTATTTCTACTTGTGTTGTGCTATGTTTCTACATGAATTCTCATTGTTCACGTTGTGCCACTGTTGTTAGATTTTATTGGTTGTATTCTTGGTTTTCAATTGTTTCGGATCAGATTAATATATTTTGTAATTGCTAATCAGAACCATTCTCTTTTTTAACATGTGAGGTTCTCTTGGGTTTTGCCTACTTAAATTGGTTGTATATATTAAAGTAGTTTTGTATAGGTTTATGTATAGGTTTATGCTTGCATAATTGGTTGCATAATCATATAGGTATATGTTTGCATAATATTATATAAGGTTTATATATATATATATATATGTATATTGTTTGTTTAATTGGTTGTATATTGTTAATGCTGGCTTTTGATATGGTTTATATATTGATGTGTGTTTGTATGTGTGCTATTTTTTATAGAGTCCTATCGTCTAATTGTTCTTTTTAAAGGGCACAATAATTCAGGCTTCCGTTCCTCAAAAATTGGTCCCCAAATTTGATTAGGGGTTAAATTAACATTATTTGTATGGTATTTGATGAGTGTCTTTTATGTGTGATATACTTCTCTTAACTTATATAGTTTTATATGTAATTGAGCACATTTCGACCTAATTTGCCTGAATATGGTTCGTATATATGAAAAGCTCAATTTGGGTCAATGGTAAATGCAAAGGATGATTTCTGAACCAAATTGGAATTTTATATAGAAGATGTAGCGTTGATGAATGCATTGCTCGAGAGTTTCGGGGTGAGAAAATCAATGCCAATAAGTTTTAGGACTAAAATACACTTTGAAAAAACTTGAGAGAGTATATTTGGATCATATTTGAAGAGTCTAAGGGCCATTGTGAGGAATTCGAAAAGTTTTAGACTGGTTTGAATGAAGAAAACGCTGAAAATGACTCTTGCTACAAGTAAAAGTCAAACTAGGGACTGAAATTAAATTTCTGAAAGTTGACCGCTGCGAAGCCGCGGTTGAGGAGTTTTTGTAGGGTGTGCCGATCAAATCGCATGAGGCACGTCGGAATGTGAGAGAGGCTCTTTTCAGCATTTTTGGCCCCCTTTTTGACACAATTGGTAACTCGAGGGCGTCTTTAACAATAAGGGAGCGAAAAAAGCATAAATTAAGGGGGAGGAAGAGACTTGAAAAGGAGAGAGAAAACACAAAGGGGTACTGCAAAATTGCCGTGAAAAGGAGTGAAGACCCGTCCACAGGGAGGAAAAGAAACTACGTCGAATTCATTGTAGATTCATCTCCTTCGAGCTTTGAATTCTAAATTTTATAGTTATTTTTTTTCCTCAACATGTTAGGCTAATTATTTTGTGTTAAGGTTATGATGAAACTTTGTTGACCATTAATTACTTTGAATAAATTGTTAATTTTTATTATTTTCTATTGGCTTAATTGTTTATTATTCACTTATATGTCTGTTTTAATGGCTCATCACCATTAATTCGTATTTGTAATTTATATTGCTTTTGAGAGATTCGATATAAATTAGCACATGCTAGTAAACAACATAGGGTCTTATATTTATTGTCTAAGTCAATATGCCTTGTAAAATTGGTGCATGATGATCTTTGTGATTTAATGTATATTTGTATGTTTGCAGTTTAATTAGATATAATTAAATTCGCATGTAGACATACAATCAATTGACCATCAGAGAGGATTTCGATTAATATTGGATCATCAATTTTTAACCTAGGCAATATTTTTGTTATTGTTGATTGTTTGTTATTGCATTGATTGATATCCTACAAAGTGATCAATTTTAGGATAATTTGGGTATTCATGTAGCCAATCGAGAGGTGTTATATGTATCCAGCTCAAATAACGAACAATATTAAGTCCTAAATGAAATAGAGATGTACTTCTACGCTTAGTGCAACCTTTTATGATATTCTAGTTTCGTATTACGCTTTTATCTGTTCTCATCCATCATAGAGATATTGGTGGTTCATAGGTAAAAATATGTTTAATTTGTATCGAGAGAGCAAATTGACACATAAGGAAGTTGTCAATATATCATGAGAATGTTATTAATGCATGGTTTGAAGTGGGTCAACGATGGTGGGTTTGTAATCCTTATAATTTATTGATTTGATAGTTTTTACTATTTGTAAATAATTTTAGCTATTTAATTTCTTAGATAATTTTCCTTTTCTTAAAAATTATTTAAAAAAATAATTGTGTTTCCTTTTATTTAAAGATGAAATTAACTAGAGTAAATTTAGTAGATCCAGTCCTTATGGGATTCGACATTCTATTCACTACTATATTACTTGTTAACGATCTATCTACTTGCAAAAAAATCAACAAAGTTTTTGTGTCGTTGCCAGGGACTGACTTTTCTACTTGCTTTTTTGCTTTAGCTGATTTTGTTCTATCAATAGCTTGGAACAGATAATTCTTGGCTTTGAGATCCTTTAATATCAAATCATCCAACTCTTTTTGTTGTGCTTCAGACAATACCACTCTTGCCTCTGGTTTTTTATAACCAGTTTCAATTATATTCCAACACCCTTTGGATCTCAAAAGGGTTTTCATGAGCATGCTCCAATGATCATAGTGACCATCGAAGTGTGGAATGGCAGGTTGCATGAAATTCTTATCCTCACTCATCCTCTCTTTTCCTTCTTGTGTTTGGAAATCACTCAAAAAACTGCTTTTTTTTCTCAACCCCAGTGGGGGGCTCTGATACCAAATTGTGAAGAATTGTTAAATACACAAAGATTGAGTAAAGTGAGATTCTAAACAATTTAGATGAATGATACATATTACTCTATATCTGAACTTGGCTTTTATAGCCTTTACATAGAAAAAGAAATAACAACCCACTATAATGTAGTGGTATGAATAACAAAGAAATTGACAAACAACTAACTCCCTACCAAATAGAGATTTTATTCTAACAAAACTATTCTACTGCAACTGAATAACTTACCATAGCTTCAGGAGGGTGTATTTAATTAATATTTTTATGAACATTTTAAGACTTTGGAAATCTTAAAGTATTTAATTGAGACTTTTAAAGACTTCCTAAAAGTCATGGTGTATTTAACTGAAACTTTTAAAGACATTTTAAAAGTCCTTAAAAGTCTCAAGGTATTTAATTGAGACTTTTTTAAAGTCT
>CAVNYN010281687.1:2680-39303 GCA_963692815.1 Nyctanthes arbor-tristis
CCCCCCCCCCCCCCCCCCCCCCCAAACAACCCAAAACCAACCAAAAAAAAAAAGGTAAAGGAAAAGGAGGAAAAAAGTCTTCCTATTGACTTAGTCAATATTTTGTTTGTTACATATCTATATATTAATCTATATATTAATAAAAATAAAAGCAAAATTGAATCTTCAATTGAAAAAAATTCAATTTGGTTTCAAATTCCAGTGTGAGAATTCTTTTTTTTAATTTTTTTCCTTTAATTTCCTACATATAGTTAAGTTCTATAGAATGATTTTTTCCAAAAAACAAAGTATTGTTTAAACTGTCTCACTTATATATGTAACAGCCCACTATTGATAACAGCAAATTACTATTATTATTTTTTGTAAATCCACTATTTTTGTCTTTATACCACAACTTGAATCGTATTTTTTTTTCATTTCTATTTTTTTAACTTTAATTTCCTTTAGCCATTACCTTATTAATCGCCAAGTGCTGTTGTCTATTTATAATTATAATTTAAAACTGAAATTCATTTTTTTGTGGTTAATTTTGTCTTCTATAGAACATATTAGTCTACAATGCCTTCACAATCTAAGGTGGTTGTCACGAAGCTTAAGAACTTGAATAAGAGCAAGTCGAATTGGATTATTAAAGTTCGAGTTGAGATCGGAAGAGCTCATTGTTCTGACAAAAGTTGATGAAAATGTCGCTCGAAGTTTCAAAATGCTACTTATCGGTCTTAAGGTTGCTTTTGGAAATTTATTTCTTATAATTTCTTCTTCTGCACATAATTTTATGATTCTAATATAATTTCTATTATTCCTTAGTCACAGGGGATAGAATTCAGGCGATAACTAATCCCCCGCATATTTCAAAGTATAACGAACAAATTCAAGAAAACATGGTTTGCTACATCTTAAATTTGTCGGTGACTGATAACAGTAGAAAATTTGGAATAAATTCTCACGTTTATCGTTTTTGGTTTATGGCAAACACTAATGTAATTGTAGTTGGTGATAATTCCTATCATCTGTTTTCAATTTCAAAACAATTTCTAAAATTCAGAATATATCTTCTTCTGGTGCTTTTGGTTTATTTGGTATGATCATTTATTTTTATTTATTTTAAGACAAATGAATTATGTATGTAAGCTATGTGTTTCCAATTACATTTTTTTTATTTTGTTTTTATAGACTTTAATGGAAAATGTTGTCACCAAATATTCCCTACAATATCAGAAGTCATCTACGGGAGAAGTGATTTCAAGATACGTCGAACTTGTTTTAGATTATTATGGCTAGAAATAAGAATCAAGATTAACCTCTTATCGAATACTCAATATTGAATCGTGGGTAGTTAGCAGTGTCTAAAGTTGTTAATCATGTCGATCTGAAAATACTTATATGTGCTAAGAAATTAAGAATGAAAAATCAATTAATGAAATGACGAATGTTTTGTGTAATGAGCCTTTTTTTCTTTTTTCTTTTTTTCAATCCATATATAAGCTTTAATATTTAAAAAAAAATGGAACTTACTAAAAAATAATTAAAATTATAAATGGGGTAAGAGAGCTACGATTTTGTGCCCTTCTAACTTCCAAAGAGGATGAATGACCCAGCTAGAATGGAAATCGGCTGATTTTCAAACAAATTAGCATTATAATGATTTTCTATTACCAAAAAAAAAAAAATACTATCGGTTCAAGGTTTTCCATCTTTCATGGAGAATATTTTACTTAGGGAGATGTGGGAATCAATTTTTTAGAAAAATCGGTAAAACTATGTTTAAAACAATTGTACCAGGAAATTTCAATTACATACCACGTATGCACCACCGAATTAAGTCAGCTGCATCTTCTAGATACAACCAATAAATCATGGCAGTGCCTGGAGATGAATAAATTGAACTCTATACCTATAACGCATTAAGTAATAATTACATGTTACCTAATACGCTAATGAATGAGACGAATTGAGTTCGTACGCCATGAGACGAATTCAACTAGACAAGGAGGTGGGTGCAGAATTAACATAAGTAGGACCTGAATGTATCTGATTGCATGACATGCAAATTAAATTTTCCAAGTTAAGATGCAAGTCAGGTCAACTTACGTAAAAGACTTCAGTATTGAGATATATAGACAAGATAGACGTCAGTATTGAGATATATAGACAAGATAGTATGTAGTTGTATAGTCTTCGTTCGTCATGCTTTTTACAACTAATTAAGAAATAAACATGATCATTCATTAGTAGTTTTCTTGTTTTGCAAAATAGATGAGTTTAAGAGTACTAGTAATTTCACCCGTACGCTATATGGGATGCTATTATCAGATAAAATAAATATTGCTTATAAAGGTAACGATGAAAAATAATAGAATATAGTTATTTGTGCAAGTCAATGGATAAATTCCTCACTTCAACATTGTAAGTTTACAAAAAAAAAAAAATGTGCGATACTAGATAAAAAATTAGTAACTCAAAGGCTCATGACATTTAGAGCAAAGGGAAAACAGAAAATAACCTGCATTTAGAAAATAAATAGAAAACTTAATTAGCCAGACTATTAAATAAGAGAATTATACAATTGAGGAAAAAAAATATACATATATATATATATATATACACACACACCTATATACCTGCATCAAATTAAGAGCACTGTAGATTGTTGAAAGCCTCTTTATAAACAATATTCAACATAGTATTGCTACGGTCACCATTCTCATCACATATTACAAACTTCAACCCCACTCCAATTTGTGACTCTGGAAACTGCTGCATACAACTGCCTATGGGTGAACACATGCCGTGGCAAGAAAATGCCAACATTTTCCAGGGACTGACCTTGACTCTTGTTAATGGCCATTGTATAACAGACCATCAACGGAAATTGCATTCGCTGAAAGGTGAAAGGCAGTCTAACATCAGATGGAGTAAGGCTTAATATATGAATATAAAATCTCTCACCAGCACTATGTCCAAACAACATTTGTGCCTCAACAATGTGATCTCCAAGTCGCATCACCAAAAGACCTATACTGTTGCATGGTCAGATGAGTGGTCAATATTGCGCACCACCATCACAGGTACACCAACCTTGAACTTCAACTCATGATTAGGAACCCCAGAACATCTAATACCATTTAAGTATTCTGGTAAATGGATTTCGCAAAGTAAATCACTGTTAGATTCAGAAGAAGACGCTGAATCAGAGCTTACATAGGTCTTTAACTCAGATGGGTTCTGCCTCACCATGTAATCATTAACAATATCAACCTGACTAGTTGTAGGTGCAATAATGGCTCGTGAATTAAGGTAAGAAGCTGAAGTGCCCCTGTCAGGAAATTAGGGTATATACTATTAACAATGGATTCTATCGGATTAGACAGATCACCAGGTATATCAATATTCGCCTCACCCTCATCACTGTTACCCAATACCCCTTCTCCAATCTATAATATCTAATCTAAGAAACTCTGGAGTGCTTCTGAATTAGAATCACCATTCATGCTTCTAAGCCTCATGTTCTTTGTGAATTTCAAAACCCCTACAGTGGTCTCGTAAGAATGAAGAGTTCAATGACGCATGGACAATATCTTACCTGGTCCCTTTAGGAATGACGGGCAATATCTGTCTGAAATCCCAACCAAACACAATGGTCTTGCCACCAAAAGGTTTACGAACATCAGAATGTTCTGAAAACCAGATAACATCTCTCATTCTCCAATTTAAAGCTTCAAAGTAGTACTTGTTCATCATAGGCACATCATCCCAAATAATCAACTCTGTCATTTCAATAAGCTTAGCCAGGGGACTTCCTTGCTTTATGTTGCATGTAGAATCTTCATTTGCAGTGAACAGTATAACAAATCTTAAGTGTCCAGTCCTCCCACTAAGTAGGAGAAGAGATGTTATACCGCTCGAAGCTACATTCAACACTATCTCTCCTCGTGATCTTACAGCAGCTAAAAAAGTCCTCCATAAAAATGTTTTCCCCATTCCACCATGTCCACATGAAAAAAAACAAACCCCCGCTCTTGTCATCAACAAAACTCATCACAGTGTCATATAGATAACGTTCTTCATCTGTTAAGTTAGACATTAACGTTGAGTGTTCTTTAGGTAAAGCAATTTTATTGTACCTCAACTCATTGTGAATCAAACTATCATCAGCAGAAGGGAGGTCCGAAACACTGGGGAAAGGCATACCTTCATAATCACGAAGACTCTTCCCTCTCTATTGCAACAGCTTCTCAGTCTCCACCAAACAATAATTTTTGATTTCATCCTTGTCCAAATGCAACTCTGTGAAACATTATATTCATGTTATCTTATATTATGCAGAGTAAAACCATTTATAATAAATTATTAAACAAATCTATGAATACTAAAAGACCACATAACAGTAAAATACATAACATCTTAAAGATCAGGAGACGTTACCTTGGTCGTCCAGATTCTTTCTCATATTGTAAAGTATATCATTTTATAAATACTACCAGCACTGTTTCTAAACCGAGTTAGGCTTTGTCAATGAGTCTGACAATAACTGAGTGATAAACAAACTTTGAAGAGAATATACAGATCCCCAATTACTTGCCTCTATAATGCCATCATATACTCTCTATCATCATCATTAAGCAATCCCCATGCGTAACAAGCATCTCAAAATGTGGCATGTAAGGTCCCATTAACTGTTTTGAGCTTATCATAACTAGTAGAACCTCAAACAACATTCAGTAACATCCTTAAGTAGTATTTCTCCTATGCTCCAGGGTACATAAAATAAATATGTCCAACTGAAAATCCTTTCTGTCTAGAAACATACTCTTTTGTTTTATTCTTCCATGTGAACTTATTAGGAACTCAACATAAGTTAACTTTCTTGCTTTGGGATACTTTTCATTTGCTTTCATCCAAGCTAACAATTTTGTGGAGAGGACTATAGGCAGATTCACCACCCCATCAACATTGTCCCCTGAAGAGTAGAAAACACTATGCTTCCCTGGCAAATGAAAGCTCAATCGCTCAATGGCTATATCCCTCTAATGAATATTAAACCCAAAGATTCTCCAGGCAACTTCACACGCTGAGATGCAGTGACAATCATAGTACATTTTAATCTCGTCGACCTTCTGGGCTGGAGAAACATCAGCAGTCTCAGAGAATTCCACCGTGATCCGGTCATTGCCTTTGTTTATGTACTTGAGCAGGTACTTGATAGACCGGCTTTGATTACAACACTCAACGTTAATGTATGCCCCATATTTAAGCAACATATCAAGATTGTGGGGGATAACAAATCTGTTGTCAAGAACAAGCCCTTTTTTTATAACTATCCTGCTGTTGTCTCCCCTAGTGTAAATTGGGAAACCACTTGGATCAATGGTGGTACGTCGTACAAATTTCTTTGGAAAGTACTTCTTACAACGACCTTTATCCATGCAAAGAGGATCTTTGTTCAACGATCCACATGGCCCATGAACCATTAGCTCTTTAAAGCATTGTAATAATCCGGCTCAGAAGTTTCGTCTGGATTCTCTACATATATAATGTCATCAATGTCTGAAGCTGATGTATGCCTATCCTTCTGAGCAACCCACAAGACAACATGCGCATACGGCAAACCACGTTTCTGGAACTCCACGGTGTAAACAACTACAAAGGTGAAAAGAGACAAATAAATGTTTGGTAGACCTATAAAAAGAAAACAAATCAAGTCTAAAAAATATGTATTGGTAATTAACTTAAGAACATAAATATGTAAGGAATTCATTTAAATGTACATCGAAAGAAAAATATCTGCTTTGACTTTGCAAAATAACTTGTTGCTTTTCAAGTCTTTAATGAGCATATCTAACTTTATTTTGAATGTTCTACAGATGATGTCTGGTTGGTCATCTAGATTCAGCCGCCTATCCTCCATGAAATGAACTATCTCAGGCTACTTTGGATTACACATAAATGTAATGAATAGCTGCGGATGTCTAGCTCACCTACAAATTACCATTGCATCTTGGTAATTTTGAAGCGTGTTGCGTGCACACCCAGTAAATGAGTTGGGCAATACAATGACTTGTCTTAACTTGGCTCCATCTGTCTCACCATGGCCAACTGCGTCAGCCGATCCATTGTACAATTCGCTTCTCAACTCTTTTTGATGAGTTCTAATATATGCGAGATGTAAAGACTCCATCATTGTATAGCCATCAACCATAAATTGTTGAAATAATCTTCTTGATCTCAAAATATATGGAGACTCGTTCTTCCTTTCCTGCAACCTGAAGGAAAAGAATTCCTTAAGAGTGACTTTCTTTCTACCTCTAAACGACGTTTGACCTGCTCGAGTGAGACTCACGTCCCCTCTAAATCTATCATGTCCAAATGGGAGTAAGAGTGGATATTGCAATCCAAGAAAAGAAGGATTCAACTCAGACATGAACTAGAAACCCCCAGACTTTGTTTCAACGACATCTCTCTCGCTTTTATTCACGCTAAAGTCTCCTTCAATAAGTATATTTACACCTAGGCAAAATTATTGTTTTTGTTGTTGTTGTTTGAACCACATGGTACAACAAAACTTTGAGAATGATGCTATTTGGATATACGTGTGAATAAAAAAATATGACAAAAGAGGATTTAAATTATCTTATTACTCCTACACAATTCAAGGGGTTCAAAGTCATTATAGGAGCAATAAGGTAATTTAAACACCCTTTTTCTCATAACTTTTTCTCACTCATATGTCCAAATATATTAATTCAATTTTGATAAGTAAATGGTGACAAAATTTATGTGAAAGTTTTTAAATTTGATAACATCTCTTCCGATCTGTAGTTCTATATGGCACAAATTCAACTCTTTTAAATGCATTATAATTTTCAATTATAATTGAACCCTTGTTAAAATTGGTTGTCAAACCCTAGCTAGTTTTTGAACAGCACCATGTCGTTTAGTGTCAGTGAAGAAATTTACCTTATGATATCTAAATTCATGTACCTTAATGTATCACTATTCATTGTATAAAATTAAAAAAAAAAACTTTCTATAAAAATTTGTCGACTTTGTTATTGAAATTATTCGTTTACACTTAAACTCAATTAAAATATAAAAATAAAAATTTATATTTCTTGTAGGACTCTAATAAGTGATTACCTAGAAGGAACTTCTTTTTATTGCATGATGTATCGTGTTAGTATTCATTTTTAAATTAAAGGTAAAAAGTTCATTTTACAAAAATAGCAAAATAAAAATGTTGCTATTTAAACCACAGAGGAATGTAGTTCGAATTATAGTCCAGTGATTAAGATGTTTACGTTCTAGGTTAGATGTCTCGAGTTCAAACCATATTAGCCCTTGCGTTAATTTCCCTCACCTCCCCATACCCTCCATGTATGTGTGTGTGTATCACAGAGGATAGTCAACATTTATAATAAGTAACCTTTTGTTATATCAATAAGATTAAGGTAAATTGTATGACAGTTGTATGACACAAAATTGGTTTTCTCTGGTGCAATTGCTGAATTTTTCTCGCATATTTACTACATCTAGCATTATAACAGATTTGTCTCGTATTCTATTTAATATTTCCATAACTAACATATCTCCCTCGCTTACACGACGCTCTTCCGATCTCTCAAATTCCTTTATTTGATTAGAACCCAATTCTACTTAAAATTCTCCCTTCTAAAATCCCCGCTACAATCTTATCAGATTTTTTTTTTTTAAGAATTTTTCTTTGTTAGACAATACATAATAAAATGAGGTATTATATAGTTAAAAGAGTATGTGAAGTGGATATAATCTCATAGGTATGAAATTTTTATCTGAATCAGTATCAAGAGGGTACATGCATTATAGTATGTATTATGGTACATACTAAATATTTTTATCTGATACGCAATGTTAAATTGTTAACTAATAATATTGAACAAGTTACTTGATTTAAAAACTAAATTATAATAAAACATTAACTATGTATTTAAGCAGTATCTTTAAAAATATTTCTCAAATCTTTCCTTGATTTCCACAAATATAATTATATAAACCCAACACAAAAAATCATACTAATAAAAAATCTAACACTGAATTAAACTCATTATATTATCTCACGAAACCTTTCTAAATTTTAATTGCACAAATTTAATTATTTTCATATTACATCCAACCGATAAAAAGTGTTCAATTTTCTTTTTTCATCTGTCCCAAAATATAGTCCACTTTCCTATTAAAAAGTAGTTGAAATATTGATTTTCTTTTATAACCATATTTAATGTATATTTTAATTGATAGAATTGTATTATTTAAAATAGAATATTTAATAAATGAAATAGTATATTAGGGAAATGATATTAAATTTTACATGTCCAACATTATTAGTTGTGTTTTTCTTAATATTTATGAAAATTGGAACTGGAGCATAGTATATTTCTATTTTGCAAATAGTCCGTGTTCAAAAATATATAAGATAAAAAAGTAATAATTAATTTCAGACATAACTATTAATAGATCAACTTTTGATGAAAAATTTTCTCATATTTTATTTATTATTATAATTATATTACACATCTAACGATTGTCATTATAAAATTATGCTACTTTTTTTAAGGATTATATATTTGTTATTTGCTAGACTAAAATAATAACGTGGTATTATGGGTATTTGCACAAAATAAAACAAAGTATCATCTAGTTAAAAGGGTATGTGGGAAGGGTACTTTCTTATCGATATGAAAATTTTTATCTAAATGGGTATCGAGTGAATACAGGCATATGTGCATGCCCGATATGTATCATTTGACTTTTAGCTAATAATATTAAATAAGTTAGATGATTTAAAAGTAAACTATAGTAAAGCAATAATCGAATACAAGCAGACAACTATTAGTATATTATTAGTAAAACATTAATTTAATGTATCAAATGCTAAATCAAAACCTGTATATTTACTGGTTTTGTTATGCAAATCCGATGACACGTATTTGCCCAATATTTTATTGTTCATTATGAATAAACCTACTGGCTAGTAATTCTAATAGAGACTAGTAAGGGCCAACTAATTGTTGAATTTGTACTTGACTCCTGAGAGGGAACTGCATTTTATATATGGCATTTTTCTTTAATTGGGATTTTTAATGTTGAATCATTTGCATTCCCATGGTAATTGGCTCTAATATAAATCAAAGAGTCTAGACTTCGGTTTCCTGCCTATGACCGCTGATGTCATTATGACATTTATTTTTTTCTCTTTTTTTTCTATGTGACTCCTTTGGGTAATTGAAGTTTTAGGGAGATATACCTTCTTCTTCTTCTTCTTCTTCATCTTTCTTCTTCTTCTTCTTCTTCTTCTTCTTCTTCTTCTTCACATAATCGTAGAGATATTAGCCGCATTTTATATATAGTAGTCTTCCTTTACTGGGATTTTTAATGTAAAATCGTTTCAATCCTATGCTAATTGACTGATTATGCGTAATTTGAATTCAAAACCTAACTTTGATTTAGGGATAGAGTCAGATTCTTTTTAAATCATTGATTGATTTATCTATTTACGGTAAATAGATAAATATCAGCATTGTTATCTCCTTTTGTCCTTCTGTCTTTCATTATATATTCCCTACGAAGTTTTTTTTTTAATTAATGTTTTTCACATGTACTATAGCTTATTGCGTTTGGATTTTCTTCGTTTGACGCTTATGGGCTTTTTCGTTTCTTTTATTTTTATACTCTGTTTATTAGGATTTATTTGTAGGGAGTTAAAGTTGATAATGAAAAAATTTATACTTGATCTTATCCATATTTTTTGTGTTTTATGTGTTTTTATAATGATCGAGTTATAATGATAATTTTTTTTTTTCATTCAGCTTCTGTTCAGATTGGTTTAGCTTTCTTCGTATTTTCAACATGTATGGTAGCAAGTTGTATGTGAATATGTTCCTTTCATAAATAGAATATTGAATTTTTGTGTATCTTTCTTCTACTTTTCTCTACTAAATTTCTGAAAACTTAACTAATTGATTACTTTTTCTTTTGTTCTTTTGATACAAAATATTAACAGGTGGGTGTCTTCCGTGCATTTTCTTCCTGAAATACGAATCACCGTGTCATTTATTTTTAAGTTATTTTATCCATTTTTAATATATTAATTTAGAAATTACTTGCAATAGACGTCTTTGAAAATTATCAATGCAATGTAAGTATTATTCTCGTGTCTAATTTTGAATTACTCTTTGTATCTCTATTGATTATTACCATTAGTTAGAGTTTCACAAGAATTTTATTTTGCCCACGCATGTATATTATTATGCATACGTGTAACACATGACACACATCTATGCTATAAGTGTGGGGTGATTGTAGCTTAAATGCTTGACACATATACACGCATACGTAATAACATACATGCGTGTAGGCAGAATAAAATTCTTCATTGAAAGTGACCATCCTTGTAATGATATTTTAAATCAGCCAAACAGCTTAAATTTTTTTTTGTATTGTATTTTTAGCAGATAAAAAAGATAAATCCAATGTGATTCAAACGCACTAAAAAAGATAAATCCAATGTGATTCAAACGCATTTTTCTTTTTTTTAAAAAAAAAAGAAAAAAATGAAGAAGAACAAGAAATAGACCAAGTGAAGTCAATGCGAAGACCTGAGTGTTAGGAATTTAACCAATTTTTCTAAACCCGTGTGATTAAAATAAGCAATTAATATATCAAACAATAATATATGTGCAGAAATTTAAATAACACCAGTAATTATTTAACGTCGTAAAACCCTCCAATGAGAAGGAAAAATCGACGGGGCAAACCAACAACTTGACTATCACTAAATAATAATGGAAATACAATGTTTATCTTCTCAAGATTATTGCCCTAAATCAAGAGGTAATCACACTTTAGCACAATCACGCAACGCCGTTAACAACAGTATTCTTGGCATAACAAACTACTCATCTAACAACAAAAGATGGAATCCAATAATCAATAACAAGATATGAGAAAAAATATCACCTAACACATTCCAAGAATTAACTTGGAGAAACTACTGCTTGAAGAAATTGAACCCTAACTAGGCGACCTCAAAACCGTTCCAAGCGATAAAGAAAAATGGCTGAATTTTCCTCCTAATTCTCTCAATTTCGGCGTGAAATTCTGTGCGAATATTGTTTGCTATTTTGCTGCCTTTTTTTCGTGTCTTTCACCAGCCAAAACGTCAAATATATATATAGCCACAATTTCCCTTGACTTTTCGTGCACCCAAGACAAATTAGTTATCCAAATTGCACAATAAGTCTTCCAACTTGGGCTGGACCCTTTTTAAGTCCAACAATCTCCCCCTCCAGACCTTGAGGGAGGTACCCCAAACTTCAAGTGTATTGCTTGGAATGCATACCGGCCTGACCAGCACAGAACTCAAGCTTCTTCTTAGTAATAACCTTTGTCAACATATCAGCAATGTTCTTGTCAGTGTGAATAACTGTAGAAGCTTCTCATTAACTGCTTCACGAATCCAATGATACCTGACATCAATATGTTTGGTGCGAGAATAGATACATAGATTTCTTACTCAACTCAAGAGCACTCTGACTATCATAAATAATGACGTACTCACCTTGCTTCAACTTGAGCTCCTCAAGAAACTTTTTCAACTATATCACCTCTTTTCCTGCTTCAATGATAGCAACATACTCAGCCTCTATTGTAGACAAAGTTACAACATTTTTACAACTTAGACTGCCAAGAAACAGCTCCCCCTGTAAAAGTAAACTAGTACCCAAATGTTGATTTTCTGTTGTCAAGGTCACCTGCCAAAGCTGCAACTGTATACCCTGTCAAAGGTAGCTGAGCTCCCCCAAAACTCAAATCAGAAGTTCCTCTGAGATACCGCATAATCCATTTTACTGCTTCCCAAGCTCCTTGCCCGGATTAGACAGAAATCTGCTAACCACACCAACTGTGTGTGCAATATCAGAACGAGTACAAATCATCGCATACATCAAACTACCAACAACTGAAAAATAAGGAATAACCTCTATTTTCTTCTTTTCCTCATCAGTCGAAGGATTGGATTTCTTGGTTAGTTTGAAATAAGCTCCAAAGGGTGAGCTAACTGGCTTAGCCCCTTTCATGCTGAACCTTTCAAGTACTCGCTCAATATAATGTCTCTGTGATAACCACAACTTCTTAGATTTTCTGTCTCGAACAATCTCCATGCCCAAAATCTGTTTAGCTCACCCCAAATCTTTCATATCAAATGACTTGTGTAAGGAATCCTTCAATTTTTATATCAATCCTGCATCTTGGCCAACTATAAGTATATCATGTGCTCTTCCGATCTAATAATGAATTTATCACCTGAAAAAGATTTGAAGTAAATACAAGAATCTGCACTAGTTCTTGTGTATCCCTGACGCATCATAAAAGTATCAAACTTTTTATACCACTATCTTGGTGCTTGCTTTAAGCTAAACAAACTCTTCTTTAATTTGTATATAAGGTGTTCTTTCCCCTTTTGTTCAAAACCTTCTGGTTGTACCATATAAATCTCTTCCTCCAAATCACCATGAAGTAAGGCAGTCTTCACATCAAGTTGTTCAATTTCCAAGTCCAAATTGGCTGCTAAACCCAAGACAACTCTGATGGATGTCATCTTCACCACATGGGAGAAAATCTCATCAAAATCAACACCGTGTTTCTGCCCAAAATCTTTCACAACCAAGCGAGCCTTATACCTCAACAAGTCACCATTGCTATCCCTTCTGATTTTATACACTCATTTATTCCTCAAAGCCTTCCTACCCTTAGGAAGATTTACCAGCTCGTAGGTGTCATTCTTCTTCAAAGAAATCATCTCATCTACCATGGCTTTCATCCAGTGGGATTTGTCTTTATGACCCTAAGCCTCTGAATAACTTTCTAGTTCTCAATCCTTAGTGAGTAAAATATAATCAGACTCAGAATACCTGGTAGATGGTATACGCCCTCTTGAAGATCTTCTTGATTCTCCAATTTCTTCTTCAATAGGGGTCGCTCCCCCTGATCAGTAATTTGCTCCTCCTTATTACTAGTCTGATCAACTAGAATATGATCAACTGTTTCATCATCAATAGGAGCTACCTGACTATTAGTGCTAGGCTAAGATGCCAAAGAATTTTCAGGTATGACACTAGGAACAACTGAAGTCATCTCCTTAGGCTGCTCGACTTTATCAAAGTCCTCAATCGTCTGATCTTTATAAAACACTGCATCTCTACTTCTCGCAAGCTGCCTTTTCTTTGGATCTCAAAACTTGTATCCAAATTGTTCATCACCATAGCCAAGAAAAACACAGGGAGTAGCTCTGTCATCAAACTTCGATCTATGTTCTTTAGGTACGTGTATAAAGGCTTTACACCCAAACACCTTCAGATGAGAGTATGAGACATCTCTGAATGTTCAAACTCTTTCTAGAATATTAGAATCCAAGGAAACTGAGGGAGATCTATTAGTCATATAGCAAGCAGTGCGAACTGCTTCGTCCTAAAATGTCTTAGGAAACTTGGCTGTCTTCAACATGTATCTGACTCCGTTAAGAATAGTACGGTTCATTCTTTCTGCCACACCATTATGCTGAGGAGTCCCCGCTTCTGTAAACTCATGTCGAACCCTAAAATCTGAGCAATACTCTTAAACCCATGTGAAGTGTATTCCCCACCATTATATGTTCTGAGGCTTTTCAAACACTTCCCTGTTTCCCATTCTACCATGACATGAAACTGCTTAAAGCACTGGAGTACCTGATCTTTAGATTTCAGAAGATAGACCCATAATTTTCTAGAAGTATCATCAACAAATATAACGAAATATTTGTTTCCACCCAAAGATGCTATATCATTAAGAGAACACACATCTGAATGCACAAGATCTAAAATATTCTCTTTTCTTTTAAATGTGCCAGAAAAGGAAACTCTAGTTTGCTTACCGAATAAACAATGATCGCATTGGTCTAGGGACGTACCATTGGCTAAAGAGATAACTACTTTCTTAGCCAGATCCTGCAAATCTTTTTCACTCATGTGCCTAAGTCTCTTAGGCCACAGATCAGGAAAAGGATCTTCAACTGCATTTACCCCAGTCTTACAAGACTTTGCATAAGTCTTGTATTGCGTGAAACAAAGCTTTCCACTGGTAACGACTATAGATCCCTTTGATAACCTCCACTTCTGGTCACCAAAAGTATTGAAATACTTTATTCGGTCGAGAGTATTTAGTGCAAGCAGATTAAACCGTATGTCAGAAATATGCCTTACGTCCTTTAGAATTAGAATGTACCCCATATTTGTCTCCAAGTGAATGTCACCGATCCCCATTATTTTAGAATGTGAAGAGTTAGCCATGTTTGACTGGTCATAATCACCTGCTCTATATATAGTAAACAACTCAATATTTCTACAAACATGGTATGAAGCACCACTGTCAACATGTCACTCGGTAAGAGGGTCTCCAATATGCAGTCATTGACCCACTCCACAAGAGAGTACATCAATAGTCACCACACCTATCGTATTTTCATCCTTTTTCTTCTGATTATTGCCCTCCTTCTGCTCTCTCAACCAAATTCTGCAATTTCTTTTATAGTGACCCTCATTGCCATAGTGATAATAGGTATTCTTTTTATCTTTTGACTTTGACCTACCTCTAGACTTGCTGTAACGCCTCTGCTCTTTGTTCTTGCTTCTATCTCTGTGATCATCTGAAACAAGAGCCAATATATTATCTGAACCCACATGCAAACCTGAAGATTTTCTCCTGATTTCCTCATTCTGCATATTATTCTTCACAGAATCTATAGACAACACACCATCTGAAGCAGAATTACTAATAGTCACAACAAAAGTCTCTCAACTGTCTGACAAAGAACTCAAAAACAGTAATGCCTTCAATTCATCTTCAAGAGTCATTCCCATTGTCACCAGCTGATTCACAACATTGTGAAAATTATTCAAGTGCTCTGTCACGCTCGTACCGTCCTTATATTTCATATTGACCAAGTCTCTGATCAGAAAGGACTTTCTGACTGCAGTTTTCTTCTCAAACATAGACTCCAATTTAGTCCACAATTTATTTGCATCTGTCTTCTGTGCCACATGATGAAAAACACTATTATCCACTCACTGCCTTATCGTCCCAATAGTTTTCATGTGCAATTTCTGCCAACCCTTATCTTCCATATCTTCCGGTTTAGAATAATCACTATCAATAGGATCATGCAAATCCTTACAATAAATGATATCTTCCATCCTAGGTTTTCATGTCACTCAATTATGATTGGTAAGCATAATCATAGCACTACTAATTAGGTCATCCATTTTAATCCACACAATTCAACATGGTTCTGATACCACTGTTGGGAATTTAACCAATTTTTCTAAACCCGTATGATTAAAATAGGTAATTAATATATCAAACAATAATATATGCGAAAATTTAAATCATACCAGTAATTATTTAACGTTGTAAAACCCTCCAATGAAAAGGGAAAATCAATGGGGCAAACCGACAATTCCACTATCACTAAATAATAATGTAAATACAATGTTTATCTTCTCAAGATTATTGCCCTAAATCAAAAGGTAATCACACACGACCACAATTACGCAACACCGTCAAGAACAATATTCATGGCACAACAAACTACTCATCTAACAATAATATATGGAATTTAATAATCAATAACAAGAGATGAGGAAAAATATCACCTAACTCGTTTCAAGAATTAACTTAAAGAAACTACCGCTTGAAGAAATTGAACCCCAATTAGGCGACGTCAAAACCGTTCCAAGCGACAGAAAAATGGCTGAATTTTCCTCCTAATTCCCTAAATTTCGGCTAGAAATTCCGTGCGTATATTATGTGCTATTTCTCTGCCTTTTTTCGTGTCTTTCACCAGCCAAAACGTCAAATATATATAGCCACAATTTCCCTTCACTTTTCGTGCACCCCAAGACAAATTAGTTATTTAAATTGCACAATAAATCCTTCAACTTTTGTCATGTATTTAAGTTGAATATCATTATGGGTTAGACCCTTTTTAAACCCAACACTGAGATGTACAAAATAAGAAGGAAATGCATTGCCCAAATGAAGGTTGGAGAGTCGTCGTCTTCATTTTGTTACAATAGGAATAGTAATGATATACGTGCCCCTCAGGATACCCATTCTGGCCAAAAAAAAAAAAATTGTTCTTCGGTTTCTTGTCGCTATTATCCAATATTTATCGAACCAGGCATTAATTGAAGCTCATTAAAAATAATTGTAGAAAACCAGCGTACAAAAACATAAATAAATAATAAATAAATAAAGGATAGACCGGACGCCTTTTTTCCTCTCTTATAAATGTATATATCAAACCAAACAGAGACTTAGACCAATTGAAGTCGACGGACACGGGAAAGACTTTAGACGGACAGAATAAAAAAAAGGCATTTCTTTTTGGACCACTTTCAATGTTGAAGTACCCGCCGCCGCTATAAGAACATCTCCAATGATTAGTTTATTTTGAAAAAATTAGTGTCACATCAGGTTTATACGTCTTTTAAGAAAAAATTTTCTTCAATAGTGGTGACTTGTCATCATGTTAAGTAACTTGGCAAAATAAAAATGGACTCTACAAACAAGAATGTCCAACTCTAGACAGCCTTATAGACTTACTGACTATACATTTTAATAATATTTTATTATTTTCCTCTCTCATCTCCCTTGCATTTTAATGATATTTTTTCTTTTTCTCTCTCATCTCTCTTAAAACGTGTAAAATAACTTCTGATTTTCTCTACACAATCTCAATTTCTCTTGTCGTATCTCTTGATTTATCTACGTCTACAGAGACCATTGGAGATGAAGTTAGATAATTCAATATCTATTTAACCACATCATATAGACTGCTTTCCATTTCTCGTACGCGTCGTATATAATCTATACTAGCCATTAGAGATTCTCTAAGGCTTCTCCTAGAGTTTCCCCAATATTTGTGGAAATCCTTTCCCCAAAATTTAGGGGAAACTAATATTGCACAATGGTTTCCTTTAAATTGAAGGGAACCCATTTTCTTATATTTTTTCATTTTGTTTCAATTGTATAAAAATAGGAACAATATTTTTAATTTAGTTGAAACTATACAGATCGGAAGAGCGTCGTGTAGTTGGTATTCAATGTAGCTAAAACTATCTTATTTTGTATAATAATTATAATTAGTTAAGATTAAATAATTTATATGTCGAAAGGAGCCAATTAAAAGAATATCGTTGGAAAACAAAGAAAATCTAAATTATTAAATTACCAATTTTGAACAATAACTAAACAACTAACAATTACACTTTTTTGTATCATAGCTATGTTAAATAAAATTCCACTTGTATAAATTTTTAAATTACAATAATGGTAATTATAAAAATTAAAAAATTTATACAAACTCGTCAATCCAATTATTTATTTTATATTTTAGTGAAAAAGTTAAGAGATAAATTTTCACGTGATCCAGTTCATAATTGCCTCCTCTGTGTCTTTATAATTATCGTAACAAACAAAATACTGACTAAGCCAATGGGAAGACAATTTTTCTTCCTTCGCTTATTTTATTTATTTATTATTATTATTATTTTTTTTTTTTTTTGGGGAGCTGAAGTCAATGGGAAGACTTGAGATAGACAAAATTAGAAAAATGCATTTCGTGATTACCTTTATTTTCTATATATATATATATATATCCACAAATCTAACACTAAAAAATATATATAGCCACAAATCAGAAGTAGCCTCTAGCCCTCTACGATTGTTCAGTTTAGCTAAATAGAAATGATTCGAACGCCCTTTCTTCTTCTCTTTCTTTTTCCATCTCTCTCGATGTTATTTGTTCCTTCAAATACAAGAAATTTGTTACAGTACAAAGGCGGATCAAAAGGTAATTAACTTTGTAAAGTGTAAAATTAATATCACTTATAGTCTGTGTGGTTAAACATTTTTTATATATTATATTTTCAACATTTTATTATAGTACCATATAACATAACTCTTTTTTGAAATGTTTTGGAATCGATCAGTGGGTAATTAATCCATAACATGGCCCAGTAAAATATTATCATATTCTATTGTCACATGTTCCCACCAATTGTGCTACATTAGTTCCATAAAGATCTAATCGTTAATTACAGATTAAAAGTTCCTATAGATATTGATTGTCAAAAAGTTCATATAGGTATTAAATTGGACTCAAATGAACTCGTTTAGAAGTATTGGGATGTTGAGAAAAATTAAAAATAATGAAGTAAAACTTTTACTTTAAATCTTTAAGACAATCTTATGAAGGAGATATGTTCATAATTTGCTCTAGTCTGTTAACACATATTAAAGTATGAGTTGAGATCTTTAGTTTGATATCAATATTGCATATTTTTCAATTTCAAAATAATATCATAATTATTAAAAGAATGAAAATAAGTAGAAATTCCTTAAAGCATAAAAAACAAACAAGCCTCAAACCCCCCCCCCCACACACACACACAAAAGCAAAGGGAAAATGACTACCAAAGTATGAATAGTAGATTTTCATTGGCTCTTTGGTATATGTAGGAAATCGATACTCAATTATCATAATGTGTTTGGTGAACCTTTTTCGTATGTATTATTATTTTTCAACATTTTATTATGGTAGAAATATAATCCACCCCCGCCCCCCCGGCCAAAAAAAAAAAAAAAAAGGTTTCTTTAACGTATACTAATATTTTGTATCTAAATTGAAAATTGGCCTCTAATAATTTTGTTAGTATAGGCGAATGTCTTCTTATATTTGTGAATATATATACCGTCTATTTCTTCAATCCAAAAAAATATCATGACTCAATAATAATAATAATAATAATAATAATAATAATAATAATATATCTCAAGTACTCTTATGCTACCTCCTTGAACATTTTATTTTCATAGAAAGACGCTTTCTACTATTTACTATCATGATCATTAATATATATGTCTCGAGTACTTTTTATGTTATCTTGAACATTTTATTTCCGTCGAAAGAACCTAGTTAGTATTTACTGCCAAATTAAGCCAAGAGAAATCAACTTAACTACTAATCATATTCATATATTGATCATACGAAAGATTTTATTTACAAGTTCTCAATGTGTGTATTATTATTAACACATTTCATGTTTGTGATGATTGAAATATCGGCGAATGAAAGGTAAAACTCCAGTATCGGCAAATCCCTTTAACCGTAAGTCATTTAAATAAGTTATTGCTTCTCCTCTTATAGATAGACTCAAAAATTAATCAGAGTTCTTTTTGTATCATTTTGCCTATTTATTCATTTTTTTAAATCAAGTCAAAAAAATATTCGAGCTACTCCACCTAATAAAATTCAAGGAACTCTTTTATTATCTCTAACTAATGCAAAATGTCATGTTTTCCTATCATTTTTCAAAATCTAAAATATATTTCACTATAATAACACGCAATATTATATCATTAATTAATAAATATATAAGAAAATATTATTATGTCTCTCTTGCAATCATCAACTATATATTATGTCACAGTTTGAATTGTTGTATTATGTTACAGGAAAATTTACAGGTAAACCTAATAATAATTAATGGAATTGTAGAGGTCGCATACATATTGACTTCCAAAAGTTTAAATGTATTTCAAATAAAGAGAAATAAATATATGTCAAGTATTGTAATGAATTTAGCATATAGCATTACATTCATAATAAAGAGAAATAATGTGTCCCATATAACTTGTTTTGCTCTCTTCTTCTGGTATTTGGTTCAAAAAGCCTACAATTCTCACATTATTGAAAATTTCCCACTCAGCTCTCAATACAATTTCAAGCTTGCATACGCAAAACTTTACTGGAGCTCCCCTTTAATTGCAGTTAACTACTATTGCAAAAATACTTGTTATAGTTAAATGTGCACATGCCTTCTTAATTTTTTTAGTCTTGTAAGAAATTATTTTTCTTATCATCAAAAGGTCATGTTTTTTAAGGCAAAGTAACTCGAAAAACCCACCCCAAATTACAATTTTATGGGTTGAGCGTACCAGAAGTCTTTACTTTAATTTACTTGCAACCATGTCACTAAGCTTTAATTGCTTACAAATAGATTTCTGAGCTTTAAATTAACACCAATTAGGTTACTCAACTTCAATTGCCAATAATTAAATCACTGAACTTTCATTTAGTGGCAATAAAGTCACTTCATTAACACAAAATTTTTACTTTATCATCAAATTAAAGTCTAAGAAATCTAATAACTCAAAAGACATTTATTGGAGAGGAAAAATTGAAGAATAATAATGTTGATTCACAAAAATCTCAGTATTAAAGACCTTTTCTGACATAGTAATTCTAAATAATCTTAGAGTAATTAACATGCAAACGTGAAATAACACATCAATACATCAGCTCCTTTAAATAATCTAATCTTCTATTTATTTAGTGACATTATTTTAGTTATATAAAAGTTCAGTGACTCAGATGCCATTAAATTGAAGTTTAGTGATCTAATTACAAGTAAAGTATGAGTTGAGTGATCTAATTGCTGATAATTAAAGTTCAATAATCTAATTACAACTAGAGTGAAAGTTTGATGACCTTTGGTACAATTTACCCTAATTTTTTTTTTTTTGGGTACAAGTTAACCTAATTTTATTGATATAACAAAGGTCACTTGTTATAAAATGTTGACGTGCCTCTGTTATTTTTATTTTTATTTTTATATATAATGGAGGGTATGGGAAGGGGAGAGAAATTCACGAAGGAGCTTATGGGGTTCGAATCCGAGATATCTAACCTAGAACGCAAACACCTTAATCACTAGACTACAATTCGAGCTACATTCCTCTGTTATTTAAATAGCAACATTTATATTTTGCTATTTTTGTAAAATGAACTTTTAACCTTTAATTTCTTTTTTTAAATATAATTTAAAAATGAATACTAACACGATACATTATCCAATAATAAGAAGCTCCTTAAAGGTCATCTCTTATCGGAGTCCTACAAGAAATATAAATTTTTATCTTTATATTTTAACTGGGATTAAGGGTAAGAGAATAATTTCAGTAACAAAAGTCAACAAATTTGGATAGTAAGATTTTTTCTTTTAATAATGAATAGTGATACGTTAAGGTACACGAAGTTAGAAATTATAGGATCAATTTCTACACTGACACTAAATGACATGGTGCAGTTGCGAAAACTAGCCAGTTAAATTACTTGGAGAGTTGGAGTGACTTTTGTTTATTATTATGGGTGGGATTGACAACCAATTATAACAAGGGTTCAATTATAATTGAAAATTATAATGTATTTAAAATACTAGTATCAACACCCGTTCATTGTACGGGTAGAATACAATAATACATTACATCCAAATACAATTACCGATCGATTGTTTTAAAATGGTCAATATAATTGAAGTACAAATTGTTGAATGATTGAATTATAACTACTAATTTAACACCCGTGGAAGAACAATGTAGTGACCGGAAAATTTTAAGAATAAAATTTTATTAAATAAAAACGTGTCGCAATAATCTCGCCTATTTTACCGAACGATCTTAGAGCTCTTCTAGTCACGGAAAAAAAATATATATATATATATATACTCATTCTATAATTTAAATTAATAATTTATATATATATATACACACACACATTAGAATAAATCGATTATTTTGATTAACAATTTATTTTAATTAATAATTTTTATATATAGCACAATTAGAGCTCTTTTAAAGAACACCCAATTTTGTTAACCTTCTACTCCAACTACACGTCTCAATAATCCATTACAAATCCACACAAACCAAGAATTCAATTTCTTATCAATTCATACTTCAAGTCAATGTAAACATCTACTACATGGTAAACCAAGACAAACTAGAACACTATGCCTATAGATTTAGTCAATTCATACGTTCTTCTACCCACAATCTCAGCAAATGGGTTGGTTCTCTGAGTCAAGCACTGGTATGTTGTTCTCCCACATCTACTGCTTGTTTTGCTGCTTATTACATACACATCCAATACGCACTTACAGATACATATATGCATACACACATAGCACCACCGTCCGTCACCTCACCACCGGCGGGCCTCACTACAGCCGCACCAAAACCTCTTCGCACCACCAGTCCACCTCCGTCCCTCAGCCAAAGTTAGCCATGCCCCTTGAACACCAAAGTCAGATCCCACCGAAGAAAAAAAAGAGACTGTGGAACCTTGCCCAGCCGATTTCCGGCCAATGAACCCAGTTACCCGCTGAAAATTTCAAACCAAAGCGTCGCCCATGTCACCTACTCCTCGAACCCAACTCGCGGATGGACCCCAAATCCGGACGCCAAGCCACACCCGAAGCCTTCACGAACCCCACCACCGCACCCTCGCCCTTGTCTCACGAACCAGCCACCCGAACCCTCGATCGAACCCATCTCCGACCACCTTCGCTCCTCCTCTGGCCATTGCCCTCTGCTCTCGATTTGTCTTTAAAGTTGGGGCTATTGAGATTAGGGATTAGGATTTAACTGAATCTTATTCACACCCCAAGTCCCTGAGTTCGGTTTTGAGTCATTTCAGTCCTTGTACTTTTATTGACATTTAAGTAGTTCAAAACTGTCTCATAGGGTCTTTTGGAACCCAAAGCAATTATGTCATCCAATTTCAGTCCCCAGATTCTGAGTATATTTTAAATTGGTCCCAAACGTTTTGGTCTTGTCATTCTTAGTCCCCAACCTTTTGAAAAACACTATTTCAATCCTAAACTTTTTTAGAAATTCATTTTAGTCCTTCTTATTTACATTTATTTTCTATAAAACATTATTTCTTCAACACTAAAATAATTTATTTTCTCTTTGACTAGACGAGGTGTGAAGATCCATAAACAAGTAAAATTTTTGCAAAGGTTGTCTAACTCATAAAGTTTAAGGTAGTCTCATTTTTCTAGAAAGAGTTATTTTCAAAACATATCCAATATTCATTGATCTTTACTATGAATATGCCTGAGCCTATTTGCTTTAAACTTAAGACAAGACGAGACGAGAATATTTATGATATGCATGCATTACTTGATTACTACGCGCAAGTATTTTCTTGCTTTATAGTAGGATACGAGAGTCAGAAACCTGCATTTACTATATGGTGCTTATTTTCGAGTAAATAACTTTTTTGAGATATTCATATATTTGCATGTTTAAATGTGTATTTGTAGTATATGTTAATTAATTTGCGTCAAGACTACTGAGTATTTCTATGAAATACTCACCTTTTCAAATTATAACATTTTGCAGGTTCAGAATAAGAGGGGATGCATTGAGCAGTGGTGCTTTAAATTAATTTGAAATTTAGTTTGGAATGAATTAGACACTATTTATTTAAACATGAATATTTTAAATTCCCTATTTCTCGACATTGATAAATTTTTCGTGATATTATTTTCAAGATTACGAAAGTTATTTTCACATATTTTACCCACTTTATAATATATTTATTTTAAAAAGAAAGAAAATATATGGTTAACGTTCTGGGTGCTTAGAATCCGGGGCGTTACAGTTTGTTATCAGATGAAGGTCTACATTTCTGTAGACTTGCAAAATTTTTCGGAAAAAAATGATTTTCACTGAAATAAAGTCAAGATTTTTTATAGGTTGCTACTGCCATTGCTTCCTCTGTTGACTCTGAAGGTAAAAGAAAGATTTATTGATTGAGATAATTATTTTTTTTGAAAGTATTTATGATGCTATGTCAAATACATATTATCTATGAAACTTTTAAGACAAATATTTAAGCAAGAATTGTATTCGACTTTATGAAAGAATCGAGTTTGAGCATAATTGGAGCATAGTATGTAATTATCTTTAAGTGAGAAAGATTTGATGATTTCAATTTTATAGTCCTCCAAATTAGCTTAAATTGACAAAATAGTAATACTTAGCTGGACTTTGCATAAACGGTACTTTCAGATATGACACCCATAACGAGAGGTAGGACGAAAGAGTTCAGGGCAAGGACGTGGAAGGACGTATACGATCTTCCATAGGTACCTATCATATAGGTTTGAGTTTGGAGTTACTGTATCGGAGCATATACTTGGGTACAACATGGCACACCATGAAGCCATTACCAGTGGGTTCAGGACAAATAATGCAGACTCTATTGGTCACTTGATATCGACATTTGTAGAGGATTGGCGCCCATAGATCTCCCAACTACTTGGGGAGTTGAGAGGGCTTCATGGGATAGGCGTTGATTACTAGACCGTGTGACAAACTGGTAATGCGTGGGGAGGCACCTGTGCCAAAACCCATGCCCGAACCAGTGTAGGAAGTTGAGGAAGAGGAGGTGATAGTGCTTGATGAGGACCACGAGGTGTCTGATGCAGAGTTCGGAGTGTATTGGTCATATGAGTATACCCCAATTACACCACTAGGGCGGAAGCACCCCTACTTATACCCCCAGCACACTGCTAGTGGGCAGTGGGGGAAATGAATGGTTAGATGAGTAGAGGAGCAGAATAGATAGATGGAAACTATAGTTTATGATAGCATTTATTTCAGTTCACAGGTATACTATCTGTTTCTCGTATTCCTCTATATATCTTGATAGATTCAAGTGCCACACATTCTTTTGTATCTACCTTATGCCGAGCTAGACTGAAATTAGTATGAAAGTGAACAAGTAGCTCACTTAAGGTTAGCCTTCCCTCACGGGGGACTATTAAGACGAATGAGATAACTAGGGCAATACTAATTGACTTTGATGGATTGATATTGAAAGCAGATCTAAACATAATCGAGATGAATGATTTTGACGTAGAATTCGGTATGGATTGGTTAAGTAATGACCGCGCTAGCATCATGTTCCATGAGAAGGAAGTGCTGTTTCGAAAAAATAGGGAAGAGGCATTTAGGTTCTATGGATCAAAGGTCAGAGCACTTCTCTGCTTTATTTCAGCCATGCAAGCAGAAAAGCTTTTGGCAAAAGGTGGCTGCCAAGGATAGTTAGTTAGCCTCCAGGGTAAGCTAACGACAGAAATCACTTTATACCGTGTACCAATGGTTTGTGAATATGCTTATGTTTTTCCAGAAGATTTACCAGGAGATCGGAAGAGCACAGGCAGGTGGAATTCTCCATAAATCTGGTGCCCGTGCAGCACCAATGTCTAAAGCTCCATATTGTATGGAACCTAAAGAGTTGCAGGAATTGAAAGTTCAACTGGAAGAGTTATTGGAGAAGGGTTTCATCAGAACAAGTGTGTCCCTTTGGGGAGCACTGGTTCTATTTGTTAAAAAGAAAGATGGTAGCATGAGAATGTGCATCGACTATCAGGGACTCAATAAGTTGACAATAAAGAATAAGTATCCTCTTCCTAGAATTGAAGACTTATTCGATCAGCTGAAAGGTATAGTAGTATTCTCGAAAATCGATCTCAGATCTGGATATCATCAGTTGAAGATCAAGCTAGTTGACATACTTAAGACGACATTCAGGACCCGATATGGACACTATGAATTCACAGTGATGCCATTTGGTCTTACGAACGCCCCCGCAGTGTTTATAGATTTGATGAATCGAGTCTTCCACCAGTACCTAGATAAATTTGTCATTGTCTTTATTGATGACATACTAGTGTACTCGAGGGATCCAAAACAGCACAAGGAGCATTTGAGTATTGTGCTGGGCACTTTGAAAGCAGAGGAGCTGTATGCCAAATTTAAGAAATGCGAATTTTGGCATGAGAGGATCAGATTTTTAGGTTATGTCGTGATAGCCAAAGGTATTGAAGTTGATCATTCTAAAGTTGAGGCTGTGACACACTAGCTGACACATGCTCATGCTGGAGATGTGAGAAGCTATATAGGGTTGGCTGGCTACCATCGGCGATTCATCAAGGGTTTCTCTAAGATAGTGGGCCCTATGACTCAGCTAACCTGGAAGGGTGTTAAATTTCAATGGACAGAAAAATGTGAGTAGAGTTTTCAGGAATTGAAGAAGGGATTAGTGTCATCTCCAGTGTTGACTATTCTTGATGATGCTGAAGGATTTGTTATTTATACCGACGCATCTAAACATGGTTTGGGATGTGTGTTAATGCAGCATTGGAAGGTTGTAGCTTATGCTTCAAGACAGTTGAAAACACATGAGCAGAACTATCCAACTCACGACTTGGAGCTTGCAGCAGTAGTACATGCTCTAAAGATATTGCGCCATTATTTGTACAGGGGCAAATGCGAGATTTACACTGATCACAAAAGCTTGAGATATTTCTTTACCCAAAAGAGCTGAATATGAGACAACGACAACGCCTACACGACGCTCTTCCGATCTTGACTGCACTATTCTTTATCATCCAGGTAAAGCCAATGCAGTTGCAGATGTATTAAGTAGGAAGAATGCTGGACAACTATCAGCTCTTGGTACCATTTAGGATCTACTGATTTAGTATCTTCAAAAGTTGAGGATTGAAGTGCGAAGCCCATCAAGGAAGTCGGGTGGGTTAGCAAACTTGGTCATCAAACTAGACTTAAGAGATCGGATTGTAGCAGCCCAAAAGGGTATGGCAACCAGGATTTGAGATTGCCTCAGACTCATCACTAATTTTCATGGGCCGACTTTGTGTTCCAAACAATGAGAGATCGGAAGAAATCCTCACTGAAACTCATTCGGCCCCTTACGTAGCACGTCCTGGTGGGATAAAGATGTATCATGATTTGTGTGATTTCTTCTAGTGGAGGAACATGAAGGGGAGTATTGTGAAATTTGTCTTGCGTTGCATGGTTTGTCAGTAAGTCAATGCTGAGTATTAGAGACCAGGTTTGTTAAATCTATTAGACATACTTGAGTGGAAGTGGGAGAAGATAACGATGGATTTTGTAGTGGGGCTTCCTAGATCCAGTAGAGGTCATGATGCTATCCGGGTTATCGTAGATCGACTTACTAAATCGGCTTATTTCTTGCCAGTTTGAATGACCTTTAGTGTCGATCAACTGGCACAGCCATATGTCAGAGAGATTGTTCGATTACATGGAATACCGGCTTCCATTGTATCCGATCAAGATCCGAGGTTTACATCGAGATTCTGGAAGAGTCTCCAGACTGCCATGGGTACTTGATTGAACTTCAGCACTGCTTATCATCCCCAAACAGATAGACAGTTTGAGCGTACCATTCAAACCCTAGAGGACATGCTGAGAGCTTGCTTGTTGGATTTGGGTGGCAAATGGGAAAACTCTTTGTCCTTGATAGAGTTTGCCTATAATAACAGTTTCCGTGCGTCTATTGGCATGGCCCCATATGAAGTATTGTATGGCAAGAGATGTCGTTCACCGATCTATTAGATGAGGTCGGCGAAAGGAAATTGTTGGGGCTAGATCTAGTAAAGAAAATTGTTGCACAGATTGAAAAGATTAGGTCTAGGATTAAAACAGCTCAGGATAGACAGAAGAGTTATAAGGATCTGAAAAGAAAGAATGTAGAGTTCCAGATAGGAGATAAGGTATTCCTTAAAATGGCACCGATGAAGGGTGTTTTGCGGTTTGGCAAGAAAGAGAAGTTGAGATTGCGATTTATTGGGCCTTTTGAGATATTGAAAAATATGGGTAATGTAGCATATAGACTGGCATTGCCGCCGGAACTTTTGGCAGTGCATGATGTTTTCCATATCTCTTTGCTGAAGGGGTACATTTCTGACCCGAACCATGTAGTCGATTATTAGAATGTTGAGATTCAGAAAAAGTTGTCCCACGGGGTAAACAGGGAAGTGACGAGGTCATGTGGGAAAAGGACGAGGAAATTCTAGAAAAATACCTAGACATCATAGATCAAGTCAGTCAAATTTTGGGGCCGAAATTTATTTTAAGGGGTAAAGTTGTAGCGACCAGAAAATTTTAAGCATAAAATTGTATTAAATAAAAAAATGTCGCTATAATCTCACATTTTTTAAAGAACGATCTTAGAGCTCGCCTAGTCACAAAATATATATATTCATTCTATTATTTAAATTAATAATTTATATATATACACATTAGAATAATTCGATTATTTTGATTAATAATTTATTTTAATTAATAATTTTTATATATAACAATTAGTGCTCTTTTAAAGAACACCCTATTTTATTAACCTTCTACTCCAACTACACGTCTCAGTAATGCATTACAAATCCACACAAACGAAGAATTCAATTTCCTATCAATTCATACTTCAACTCAATGTAAACATCTACTACATGGTAAACCAAGACAAACTAGAACACTATGCCTATAGATTTAGCCAATTCATACGTTCTTCTACCCACAATCTCAGCAAATTCATAGGTTCTCAAGCACCGGTATGTTGTTCACCCACGTCCACTGCTTGTTTTGCTCCTTATTATATACACATCCAACACACATAGATACATATATATACACACAGCACCACCGTCCGTCACCTCACCACCGGTAGAACTCACTGCAGCCGTGCCGAAACCTGTTCGCACCACCACTCCACCTCTGTCCCTCAGCCAAAGCTAGCCATGCCCCTTGAACCCCAAAGTCCGATCCCACCGAAGAAAAAAAAAAAAGAAATTGTGGAACCTTGCCCAACCGATTTCCTGCCAATGAACCCAATTACCCACTGGAAATTTCGAGCCAAAGCGTCGCCCATGTCACCTACTCCTCGAACCCAACTTGTAGGTGGACCCCAAAACCGTACGCCAAGCCACGCCCCAAGCCTTCATAACCCCACCACCGCACCCTCACCCTTATCTCGCGAACCAGCTACCCGAACCCTCAATCGAACCCATCTCTGACCACCTTCGCTCCTTCTCTACCCACTGCCCTCTGCTCCCGATTTGTCTTTCAAGTTGGGGTAGGATTTTAATTGAATCTTATTCACAGCCCAAGTCGCTGAGTTGCTTTTGAATCATTTCAGTCCTTGTACTTTTATTGACATTTAAGTAGCTCAAAACTGTCTCATAGGGTCTTTTCGAACCCAAAACAATTCATCGTCCAATTTTAGTCCCCAGATTCTGAGTATATTTTAAATTGGTCCTAAGAGTTTTGGTCTTATCAATCTTAGTCCCCAACCTTTTAAAAAAACTATTTCAATCCTAAACTATTTTAGAAATTCATTTTAGTCCTCATTATTTACATTTCTTTTCTATAAAAGATTATTTCTTCAACATTAAAATAATTTATTTTCTCTTTGACTAGATGAGGTGTGAAGATCTATAAACAAGTAACATTTTTACAATTGTTGCCCAACTCATAAAGTTTAAAGTAGTCTCATTTTTCTAGAAAGAGTTATTTTTAAAACTTGCGCAATATTAATTGATCTGTGTTATGAGTATGCATGTGAATATGTGATTTATGTGTTTATTATATGCATGAACTTATTTGCTTTATGTTAAAGATCTAGATGAGAATATTTATGATATGCATGTAATACTTGATTACTACGTGCTAGTATTTACTTGCTATATAGCAGGAGACGATAGTCAGAAACCAGCATTTACTATACGGTGCTTGTTTTCGAGGAAAGAACTTTTCTGAGATATTTATGTAGTTGCATGTTTATATGTGTATTTGTAGTATAAGTTAATTAATTTGTGCCGAGACTACTAAGTATTTCTATGAAGTACTCACCTTTTCAAATTACATGTTGCAAGTTCAGAATCAGAGGGGATGCGTTGAGCAGTTGTGGCTTTAAATTAATTTGAAATTTAGTTTGGAATGAATTAGACACTATATATTTATTCATGAATATTTCAAATTCCCTATTTTTCGACATTGATAAGTTTTTCGTAATATTATTTCCAAGATTACGAAAGTTATTTTCTGCATATTTTACACTCTTTATAATATATTTATTTTAAAAAGAAAGAAAATATATGGTTTACGTCCCGGGTGCTTAGAATCCGGGGCGTTACAAACAATGTTAAAAAATATACAATCAATTGATTTAACAACACCAATAAAACTTTTTTTCTAGTGGAGTTCAAGAATATTAAAAAGACAAACGAAATTCATCCGATAATTCTTTTGTACATATGCATTAGTGGAAAATATCAATCATCAACATCATTTAATAGATTCACACTGCAAACTCAACAACTAATATGCAAAAGTAGAATTTGGAAGTTCAATAATGTGGTTATGGCCTTCTAAATAAAACTTGATCATGTTATATTTTTAACATAGAGCAGTAGAGATGTATACGCCCAGAATTTGTTGTTCTTCTGACTTAATCAATGTAACTGAATGTGAATGCAATTGGCTATTAGTAGTAGCATTAATTAGGACACGGAAAAAATTTCCATGCACGGAACCCTTGTTTAAAGTATGAAAGATATCATATTTGTCGTTCAAGATTGATATCCGAATTATTTTATGAACACATGTATCTTGAACCCTGGCCCACCCCTCCCCAATAAGTATTTTTGCACTCTTTGTTCATCTTTTTAAAACATTGCACCCAATAGTGGATCCAAAATTGTAAGTTACACGGGACGTAAAACAAAAATTACAAATTTAATAGGACTAAAATAGGATGTAAACTGGTTGAGTTATCTTTCAAATGATGAATACTGTGTTGCATTTAAAAAATAAACATTTATCTTTAAATTAAAAGATAATTTCTAAAATACCAAAAAGCAAAAATAGAAAATATATTCATTGTTGTTAAAACAAACATCAGATGAGCCCCAATGATTTATTTTATTTATTTATGGGTATTGTACGCGGATTTGAATATGCAAAATGTAATTTGAAAGAATGGGAAGGATTTGAAGTGGATAAGGATAGGAGATTTGCAGGTGCACAAAAGGAATTCCCAATTTGTAGGCGTCTAAAATAGGAGACAATGAAAATATGCGTCTAAAAAATATATATACCATATAAGGAAAATCGGGGGTAAGCAACAATTTACTGCAAAAGTGTAGTAGCTATAGACACAATGGAAAAAGGAGAAAAATTGCGGTGCTGTAGGTACTGCACTCTTGATTTAGGTTATAATAGATTTGAAAAAAGATATACATATAATACAATGTAACTATAAACTTATTTAAATAAAAAACAAAGAATACCACTATAATGAGATGTTGTAAAGCCAACTGTAATATAACTGAATCAATAGCCACATAGTAATTACTCTGAATTGTATCCAATAAGTAATAAACAAAAAAAGAATATTTGTTATAAGGACAACAGTAATAAATATTGTGAAAAGGGGGACAAATCTAGCAATATTATTAAAAGCTGGAAAAACTCCAACGTACGACACCAATATTATGAATGCAAATTGTTATCAATTCAGAGGAACCAGAATGATACATTACAACTCTAAAACTTTAAGCATAAAGTATCCATTGAATATAAACTTGTAATCATATCAGATGATGTAGACCCTCTTAGGATGAAAAAATGCGAATGCGAGCATTGAGAGAGAGTGTATTCTCTTGCAAAAACATACATATTTACGCTATATCTATACATAATCACGTATGAAAACTACAAATCTTATATAATAAAGATAGCATAGTCGTTTGTCACACAAAATTTCCATAATTCGATAATTGGAACTCAATAGTTGAATAAAAGCAAATTAAATTAACAACTTATTGACTAAGTTTTACATGTTCAATCACTCCAGTGACAAATCAATATAAATCATTCGTAGGTCAATAATATATAGAAACTCTTAAACAATGCCATAAAGTAAATATAATGTCAAAATACAAATCATTAACTCTATCAAATTATTAATTCAAACTAAGGAATGAAACTCTAGAAGAATTTTATTTTGCCTACATGCATGCGTGTATGTGTCAAGCATCTAAGATACAAGTAGTCTATCTAATTCTTCTCATTATTATTTTCTAAAATATCTAATTTTACTTTATGCAAATAGTCTATCTCATCCCCAACCTAACCTCAAGAGCCGGAGTTGCGCAAACTTAGAATTTAGGTTTAGGGGATGGATAGCCGTGTCGGTAAGATAAAAGTAGAAAGGTTACTAGAAGTAGACAACTATATATGCTAGTGATTTATTTGTACTAGTTTAACACCCGTGCAATGCACGGGAAGAATAATGTTAAAAAATATACAATCAATTGATTTAATAACACCAATAAACTTTTTTACTGGTGGAGTTCAAGAATATTAAAAAGACAAACGAAATTCATCCGACAATTCTTTTGTACATATGCATTAGTGGAAAATATCAATCATCATCATTTAGTATAGATTCACACTGCAAACTCAGCAACTAATATACAAAAGTAGAATTTGGAAGTTCAATAATGTGTGCTATGGCCTCCTAATTAAAACTTGATCATGTTATATTTTTAACATAGAGCAGTAGAGGTGTATATGCCCAGAATTTGTTGTTCTTCCGACTTAATCAATGTAATTGAATGTGAATGCAATTGGTCATTAGTAGTAGCGTTAATTAGGACTCGGAAAAAAATTTCATTCATGGAACCCTTGTTTAAAGTATGAAAGACATCATATCTGTTGTTGAAGATTGATATCCCAATTATTTTATGAACATGTGTATCTTGAACCCCGACCTACCCCTCTCCAATAGGTATTTGTGCACTCTTTGTTCATTATTTTAAAACATTGCACCCAATAGCGGATCCAAAAATGTAATTTACAGGGGACGTAACACAAAAATTACAAATTTAATAGGACTAAATATAAATTTTTAAAATTTTTTCTATATAAATTTAAAAAAAAATGGGAAGACCCATGCTAACATGTGGCTACATCCGCCCACTACTACAGAATTCACAATAAAAAATGACAATACACGTCGGTTCTTGGAAAAAACGACGCGAAAAGGGTACGCGGTGGCAATTTTGAAATTAATTGGGCCAATTTTGAAATTAAGAGGAATCGACGTGTATAAGTGTGTGAAGACATAGGCGTCGGTTGCTTTATAGCAACCGACGCCGATTGAAAGCAACCGACGGCGATTAAAGCAACCGACGCCGATTGAAAGCAACCGACGACGATTGATCATTATACGCATCGGTTCCTGTAAAGGAGCCGATGCGTATTATAATAGGCGTCGGTTGCTTTGTAGCAACCTACGCCCGTGTCCTTTAATATATTCCATCTCCATTCTCATTTGTGCATTTTTCGACTGAGAGCTACTGTCTTCAGGAGGGTTTCACGCGTATATCCATATTTTCACCTCCAAAAGCCAAATATCTCCTTCTGGCTTCCGTCTATTTCGATCAGCCTTCTTGACCGGCGGAGACTGACGGCGTGCACGGTGAGTGGCTAGGCCGCGGCGGTGACGGTCTATGCATTTTCTCCATTTTGATCTATCTCGGATTTTGGATAGCTAGCTTCTCCTCCATTTCTTCATAGTATTTTGAAGGAGATCGGAAGATCTTATTTTGTTTGTCAATAATGAAAGAATTTGTTTCAATAATGAAAGAATTTGTTTGCATTATGAGCAATATATTGCTAAATTTGTATACAATTGGTGAATAATGATTTTGTTGAATTTAGTGTTTGTGGACATAATCTTTTGGGCATTGTTTGTTTTATATATATATATATGTACATTGTTGTGGGAAAAGATGTAGATAGATTTCATGAGTTTTGGTGGGTCTTTGTAGGAGTAAAAATTGTTGAACACCATTTGTTCGATAAAATGCCTATTAAAGATTTTTTTTTCAAATTATATTGATGCATTGTATAGAGAGATGGATAAAAACGTTGTACACAATTAGTTTAGATTAATATTAATAACAATGACATTAATATAATGTAGATAACATGTTATATGTAAATAAATTATATAATGTAAATAACATGTGTTAATTACATAATGTAAATTATATGTAAATAATTTATATAATGTAAATAACATGTAATTACATAATGTAAATATAGATAAATAAATTAAGAAAATTACAAAATATAAAAATTCTGTGATTTGGTTTATTATATAAATAACATGTAATTAAGTGGATGAATTACTTTAAAAAATCAAATAAAGAAAAATTATTTTTTAAAATTTATGATACAAATGATCAATACATAATTAACAAATAATATTGAGTTTCAAATAAATGATGAAAATCAAAGAAAACAAAAATTCCAAAATGGAGAACGTTATAAAAATAAGCTTTAAATTAACATGCTAAATAATTTAAGAAACTCGAATAATGAAAAAAAATTCATTATAATTCTAAGTTTGTTTTATTTGGTAAATATGAATTTTATTGGTTCTAGTGAATGTATATAACATGGTAGAATTAAATATGTAAGTAACATGATAAATATATAAGTTAAGAAAATCAAATTGTGAAAAATTGCTTGATTAATTTTGTGATGCAAATGAATAAGTAAAACAAACAATATTGATGTACAAATAAATGTTGAAAATAAATAACTCTTGTATTAGAGTCATCTCAATAGGTCGTGAGATATATATGGATCGTAGTTGGATGTATGGGAGTTGTACTTCATTAGAATATTTGAATGAGGTTAAAGAGTTTGTAAAGTTTACCAAAGATAATAGAAAAAGGAAACGGGAAGTATTGATAGTTTGTCCCTGCCGCGATTGTAAGAATCTGAAAAAACATCGTAACTATATGGAAGTGAAGAACCATTTGATTAGGCGTGGTTTTAAGGAAGGTTATTCCCGGTGGTTTTGGCATGGTGAAAGTTTGGTGCATAGGACGAGCACTGGTGACAACGAGGGTGCTGAGGAGGAGAATACTCTAAACAAGAGTGATGAGATTAATGTGGGTAGAAAAGATGACGTTATCCAGAATGATCGGATATATGAAATGATGCGTGACTTACAAGATGATTTCATAGAGACTCCTCACATTTTCGACGGCATGTTTATCGATGCCGAAAAGCCTTTGTTTCCCATATGTAGTAAGATTACAAAGTTATCTACCGTGTTCAAATTGTATAACTTGAAAGCGAAAAATAGGTGGAGTGACAAGATTTTTACGGGGTTATTGGAACTTCTAAGAGAAATGCTTCCCGAAGACAACGAGCTTCCTAACTCGACCTATGTAGCAAAAAAAAAATGTTATGTCCGTTGGGTATGGAAATTGAAAGGATTTATGCATGTCTAAATGATTGTGTCTTGTACCGGCATGAGTACAAGGACTTGCATGTGTGTCCAAAGTGTGGGGCGTCTCGGTATAAGAGAAAGGACAGCAATGATAAAAATGAGAAGAAAGGCCCTCTGGCAAAGGTGTTATGGTATCTGCCCATAATACCTAGATTCAAGCGCCTGTTTGCGAATGTAAAGGATGCGAAGAAAATGCGATGGCATGTCGATGGGAGGAAAGAAGACGGAAAACTTAGACATCTAGCGGATTCTCCCCAGTAGAGGAACATTAACAAGATGTTTCCTGAATTTGGTGGGGAAGGTAGGAATCTTAGGCTTGGTCTATGTACAGATAGAATGAACCCGCATGGTAATATGAGCAGTCGACATAGTACTTGGCCAGTTCTTTTAGTATGTTACAATCTCCCTCCTTGGTTGTGTATGAAGCAGAAGTACATTATATTGTCATTGTTGATTTCGGGGCCTAAACAGCCAGGTTACGATATAGATGTGTATCTTGCACCACTCATTGATGATTTGAAGAAACTGTGGAACGAAAGCGTGTCAGTGTTTGATGCATATGACCAGAAGCATTTCACATTGCGAGCCATGATCTTTTGCACTATGAATGACTTTCCAGCATAGGTAACCTGTCAGGTTATACTACCAAAGGAGCCAAAGCATGCCCCATTTGTGAAGATGAGACGATTGATCTTTGGTTGAATAACTGCAAGAAAAATGTGTTCATGGGTCATCGAACATTTCTCCCTCATGACCACCCATATCGAAAGAAGGAAAAGGTTTCGATGGGAAAATAGAGACTCGAGTTGTCCGCTTACTGTAAACAGGAAGACAAATTTATGAAAGAGCTCAAGATGTGAAAGTTGTGTTTGGTAAAACCTTTAAGCGTCCTCAAAAAGGTCTATAAAAGAAGAAATCGATATTTTGGGATCTACCATACTGGCAGCACTTGTAAGTTAGACACTGTCTTGATGTAATGTACGTGGAGAAGAATGTTTGTGATAGTGTGATTGGAACGCTATTGAATATCCTAGCAAAGACGAAAGATGGTGTCAAAGTTAGAAAATACATGGTTGAAATGGGGATACGGGACCAGTTGGCACCGCAGGAGTCAGGAAAGCGTACATATTTACCTCCTGCACGCTATACCTTGTCTAAACAAGAGAAAACAAGTTTTTGTGAGTGCCTGAATGCTGTTAAAGTTTCGTCGGCTATTCATCAAACATCAAGAGGCTTGTCTCGATGAAAGACTTGAGATTGGTTGGTATGAAGTTTCACGATTTTCATGTCTTAATGCAACATTTTTTACCAGTTGCAATCCGAGATATATTGCCAAAACATGTTAGACATGTCATAAATAAGCTCTGCTTTTTCTTCAACAAGATTTGTGGCAAGGTAATTGATCCAGAGACGTTAGATGCTTTGCAGGCTGATGTTGTTATGACTCTATGCCAGATGGAAATGTATTTTTCACCATCATTTTTTGACATTATGGTGCATTTAATTG
>CAVNYN010281689.1:0-57637 GCA_963692815.1 Nyctanthes arbor-tristis
CGAATTCACAAACCCAATTACAAGTTGATCAGGCTCATAAAAGGTAAATACACATCACAATAGAAAATAAGCTCGCAATAACAATTAGAGCCATGAATGGAATTGACACAATCAAAATATGTCTATTACTTCATCGATTGTCTCAACAAGGGAAAATAGTTAAACATAGTAAAGAACATCATAAAATAAGAGTTCATAGGGTTTGAATACATGACCAGATTCTTGCAAAGAAAATATGAAAAATAGTGAAGGAAACGTTTGCACCAAACATAGAATTCTGTTCTTCAATCTTCACACAAACACTCGCTTCAATCTTCAAGCCCTCCAGAATGATTTTCTATGACGAGTTTTTTTTCTTTTTTCAGATGGGTTTTCGTCCTTTTATAGTTTGAGAGGCTTTCGAACCCTTCCTTCTATCGAAAATAGGCTAAAACGCGTAAAACGGTATTTCCCGATACGGGCCGCTGGTGGCCGCGGTATGCTTGCCGTGACAAGGAGATTTCTAGTCCAGCCCGCGGGTTTGCTTGCCGCGGCCTACTTCCATGGCGTGCATTTTAGTCCCTGGTTTGACTTTTTCTTGCAGCAACGGTCCTTGTCAGCTTCTTTTCTTCATTTAAACACGTCCCTAAACTTTTTGAACAATCACACATTGATGTCATATCTTGAATGTAAAGCCTCAATTTGGTTCAAATATCATTCTTTTCACTTGTATCACTCTTATTTGAACTTTTCACCTATATGAACCATATCCATACAAATTATGTAGAAATCTGCTCGATTTTTTATAGAATTGAATAAGTTAAGATAAGTATTTTTACATATAAAATACACTTATCAATATATATACATGGTGGCAGATATTGGCGGAGGCATAGGGATGCACGTGTGCACGTGCATACCCTATTTTTTAGCCAAATTTTTTTTAATGTAATAGTTCTTTTCTCTCGCTCTAAAATTAATTTATTTTTTAATAAAATTGGGGTTATATTTTGCTGGGAAGTTATTAAACATTGATGTCAAATTGAAACTCTTAACAAGAGCTTCAATTTGAGATAATATGCAAGATGGTAATTAGCATCCACAAAAAGCTTTCAAAGAGTAAAAGCAATTCCATTACTTTTATTTTTAAAATTTTCACCAATATCCTAATTTTGCAAACTTCTTTTAACTAAATCCCAAATAATATATGTAATATTCTAGTTTACTTCAATCCCAAATAATATATATAATATTCTAATTTAATTCAATGTAGTCCTTAGTTATTATTATTTTTTCTTTGAAGGGATGTAGTCCTTAGTTATTAGTTTCTACTTTTTGCTCTTCACAAATAATTCAATCTTATCAATTTCGTATAATTATTAAATTTAAATTTTTTCCGGCCAACAATTATATTTCTCTTCATCAAATTTCAAACTTGATTTTCTTTGTTTCCCCATTTTTACCTAACAATGTTTACATATTCACTTATCCACTTTATTTCTTCCTAGCAATAGTAAATCAAGAAGTTTGAGGGCACTACTTGAATATTTCATCTCTCCTGTGTTAATTCGTTGAATTATTATTATTTTTTATATCAGTTTTGAAATTTAGAATCATAATATAAATTATTATTTTTTTTAGATAATTAACATTCGTCTTTTCATATTAAAGCAAAATGATTGCTAAAATATGAGTTGTGTGTACCCATCTAAATGTCAGAGACTCCGCCACTGGTGACAGATACATACATGCACATAAGTATGCATACAGCCATTGGAATCCTTCCCGTATGAGCTGAAAAAGAAAGGAAAAAAAAAAAGAGAAGTTGAGAGGAAGGGAGTCGAGTGACGGCAGATCTTCTAGTTGCCGGGTTCCGACTTCGTCACCGCCATGTAGTCATTGTTTCTTTCATCTCCGAGAGCCGAGTGCACCAAAGAACCTAGAGAAACGATTACCCTTCACTCCCATTACCGGAATTTCACTCGCCGGTGTCGTGTTTCCTGAAGCTCATGACGGACGCACGCACGCCATATCACTCGCTCTTTGTACTCACTGATTTTGGGGTGCTGTACGAATTGGGGGAGAGAGAACCAGGGATTTGGGTCTTTTATTAAATTAATTTACAAACCAAGTCCCTCTAAGTTTTGATTCCCTAAATTATGTCCTTAAGGTTTTATCACATATAAGTAAGGTCTCCAGCTTTCTCTTACAACCATTCAGCCTTCAAGCTTTAACACTTCTCATTCGGTTCCTCGCCTTGAACTATTTCAGAATTCTGATTTAGTCTCTATATTTATATTAAGACAACGTAATTTCTTCCAGCTAGAGGAGCAAAGATCAATAAACAAATCGATTTCTTGCAAAGGTAACTCAATTCGCAAAGTTTAAAGTAGACTCTTATATTCTAAAAACATTTTTCTTAAAGTTTGTGCGTTATTAATTGATTTATGTCGTGGATGTTACATGTGAATATATGATTATAAGAAAGATTGCATATTATATGCTTAAGATCTCTTTATTATTATACGCGTATCAGCTTTAATGTATAAAAATGGGAAAATATATTCATTTATGATGCTGGTTCTCAAAGACAAAATTCCCCCAGAAAGAACTAATCGTATGTTTATGTGTTATAGTTATGATAGGAATTGATTAATATGTGCTAGATTCTACTGAGTATGTTTCATACTCACTCTTTTCCTACATGAATATTTTTCAGGTTTTGGAGCCGGTGATGTATCGATAGATGGTGGCTACTAGATATTAAAATTTGAAGAATTGTTATTTAATGTTTATTTTAGATTTCAAATTGTATACTTTCGACAATTGAATTCCAAAGTTATTTTAGACAAGTCAGCTATAAATTCTCAAGATAAGAACTTCTGCATTTGATTTTTAAGTTATTTTCCGCCTTTTAAAGACAATTTTCAAGACAACTTAATGTCTCAGATTTTTGAAATTCGAGGCATTACAACTTGGTATTAGAGCGGGTCTACGGTTCTGTAGACTTACAAAATTTTTCAAGCTTTTCAAAGATATTTTCAAGTGGAAAAATTTTATTTTTATAAAGAGCGATTCGCTATCGTCCGCTAAGCCGAATCCGAGGTAAAGAAAGAAAGAATTCTTTATTACAAGATCGGAAGAGCACACGTCTGAGTCACAAGAGCAAGAAACACAGAGAGAATAGGAGAAAGGTTTTGTATCCGATCAAGGAAGAAATGGGTTTGAGCATAATGTTTTATTTTCTTAAGTGTGACCAAATTTAGATGTATTTGCTCTTAGTCCTCGAAATTAATTGAAAGAGATTAGAGAACCCCATCTATGCAGACGTTTTCCCCCCATAATTGGCATTTTAGACATGGCACCTTGAGGTTTGGTTCAAGCAATTAAAGTCACATGGGCATATAAAGGGTTTTAGACGTTTTAAGGTTCCATATTACACTACTAATGATTGGAAAAAAGAGCGAGCGTTTTTGTTGGATCTTAAAGAGATATTAGACAATTTTGTCCATGACAATGGATCGGCTTTCATGATCTTACGTAGCGTGATAAAGATTGAATTGTTTATCAAGGAAATTTATGGAATTAATTTGATACACAGCTTATAAGGTATATTAAAAATAAGATTTTGTGTACGTATTTTTTGAATATAGATTTGTAACTTCAATGCAACGTGTATCATGTGGATTAGCTCTTGGAATATATAGATATGTCATTATAAGATTCATTTTATGGATTTCATATTAGAGTACTTCGATAGAGAACCTTTGAGATAAAGGTTATACATTGAGGGTATTTAAAAGTGATAATTGAAGATATATCAACGGCTGATGGAGAGTAGATGATACCTCATTTTGTATTTTATTGATTATTAGGGAAATGTTGGTGGATTTAAAAGAATTCAATGTGAATCAAGGATTGACGTTAGACATACTCAATTTTAAGGACGACTAGTACATGCTGTAGATTATTTGAGGAAAAGTTGGGGAATGAACAGTTGGATTTTTGGGACAATTAGTTTTGTGAAAAATGAAGGTTTTGTGGAAGTGTGTGGTTGGGGATGAATGAAAGTGGAGATTAATTTTCAAAAGTCGTCTGCAAAACATAAAGTGCCAAAAAAACAAAAAAAAGATTATTTCAACGGCATATAATTGCATTTAAAGATTTTCTTATTATCAGTACTTGCTCTGTCTGGAGAGATGATTTCGCCAAGTATATTCAACTTAGAGGTGATGCACAAATTCTGAAGGAATGATCAAAGACAAATTGGTATGTGTTGAGATGTACGATAAGATTTGAACGAATTCATGAAAATCGCATGGATTCTGATCCGTATGGCATGAATGGATGGATAAGGGTATATAATTATGATACATTTTAATTAAACTAGATTTGGGTAAAAAAAAAAAAAGAAAAAGAAAAAAGAAGAGGGAGAGGAGGATGAGTTGCAAGAGACGTCATTGAAAAGATAAGATCAACAATCACAGTTGCACAAGATGGACACGATAATTTTACAGACTTGGGATTTCAGAATTGAGAGAATGATGTGTCCTAAAGTGACTTTGAATTCAGAAAGGTGCTGCATCTATATTGTGTAAGAATATAAATTGATTGATTGGACAATTAAGATATTTGGAAGGATTAGAAATATGTCTCATTGGTTCACTTTGCAGCTGTCGTAGCGAATGCTCTCTTGTTGAGGAAATACATTCATTATCTAGATCATATGATTAGTATTCAAATTATTGATGACTCGAGAGACGTATATGTTGACAAGAGGTACTTGGCTGTTATAGAAAGAAAAGTCCATGTCTTAATTAAGAGATTCTTATAGTAAAAGTTTAATTAGTGGGGTTGATGTTGGAGATGAGATCACCAATTGATAGAAGAAAGATATTGAGTCAATCAAGTAAGTTTAATATTGAAGATGAAATTATTTTAAGTGGATAAGGTTGTAGCGAACTGAAATTTTTAAATAAAATTTTATTAAAGACATGTCACTACCATTTTTTCTGATTTAACGGTCACCACAGTATTCGTGCCTGTCTAGCTAAATCTCAATTAAATCAAATATTTGAAGCTCAATGGAGAATTTTATTATTTTAGTCTACTTATTTAAAATTCTAATTAATTACTTTACATTGCAAATTCTTAAGCAAAAAAATCCGTCATTCTTTGCCTAATTTCGAGGATGAAATTGTTTTAAGCGGATAAGGTTGTAACACCCAAAAAAATTTTATTTATATATTTATTCATCACAATTATTATTAAGTTTAATTCTACTTATTTATTTATTTAGTAACCCTTATAAGTTAATGATTATTTTCAACCAAATTATTATTATTGTTTTTTTTTAGCCCAAATTTAGCCCATTCATTAAATCTCATGTTGACAAAATTTATGATTTCTAACCCGATTAAATTCTTGTTCAAATCAGGATAATAATATCAACGTTTTTACAAAATGCTTATAAATAATTATAACTTTTTACCACATCTATGTATGTGTCAGTATGTGAATCTATCTATACACACACATCTATACATATACATATATAGGAATATATTTGGTGAAATAAAGTAACACTAACCAGTATCTGCTAAAGTAATGGGAGTATTTGTATCCATTAAACTACTTGTACCATCCAAATGTGACAAAGTAGTAGAAAAAGTTTGCGCCACTGAGCTGCACAATGAGCCATGAATTAATATATTGGGCTGAGCATGAATAAATGAATCTTTAAAACCTTGTTTCACAACTGAGTCACCCTAGTCAGCACCCTCTTTCGCCTTACCCTTACCCTTCCGGTCGAAGCCGACTAATTAATAAGCAATAACACAATTAATTAATGGAATTTATCAACGATATATGTTATAAATAAAATGAAAAAAATAAATAAAACTACCATTCATGGATTAAGTTAACGATGCTTGCATGCACGAGTCCAAGATATGATGAAATAAATTTGTATGTGAACCAATCCTCACAGCATTGCCATGATTGAGAGTAGATATTCTATAAAGTACTATATTTGGAGTATCTACAGAAGTGTAATATTAACGATGAGATTTATAAACATGCCATGAGAAAGGAAGTAAACTTTGCAATTTTCACATGTCAATTATGCTAGAATATTATACGTAAAGAAATGGTGAATACAATGAAATATATGATTTCATACCATTCGTGATATCACGTAACAGCGTTCGATGCTGAGAACTTACACTCGAGTTTAGCATAGTTGAAGATGAATTGACGGTGACAGTATTCGCAGCATTGCTACATAATCTCTTTGTGCTCACAAAGGATGATTCTGTAAAGATAAGGAAAAATACTAAAATCAAGTATTATAAGTTAATAAAAGTTGAAGCAATATAATAGAACATAATAATTAGAAGTAGGTAAATAGGGTAACATTGGGGAAATGCAACAATACGTTACCTTGGTCGTCATCTCGTGGCCTCCCACGTCCATTTGAAATTAAGGTCGATTTTGTCAATTTCCTCGTTGGATTACGTAGGAGTTATGACTTCATTATATTGTTTCATCAATTTAATGGAACATAAAGAACAATTAAGATCATTCAGTTATAATATATTTACATAAATTAATATGATAAAGATATTAAAATTTTACATAGAATAGCAAGCTGTTAACTAACCAAAATTTTAAAGTTCCACTTAACTATAGAAAAATCTATACATATAAATCTGTTAAAAAAAAAAAAAAAGAAAGGTTTCGCACTAAAATTAGTATGGTTTTCTCTTCAACATATTAAGAAAGCAACGATGACGATCAATTAACGGCGAAGAGAGTGTGAAATGAATACATTTTAATACCCAACAATTAATCATGCTGTAAACTAAAATTAAACTCAAGGTCGAAAGTGAATAAAGCAAAATTCAATTTTATTAATACATAAGAATAGATTTTTTTTATTTAATTTTAGAAAAAAATAAACACAATGAATTTAACAAATGTAAAACGCAAGTGGATTAAAGTGCAGAGGAATAATGAAATTGCTGTAAAACTCAAAATGATAGAATAGGCTATGGAGCTGAAACAAAATAATAGTCGACATATGAAGCATACGTATAAAACGGTTGGTTTGAGTACATCAAATTACAACAGCAATATAGAACCCATGCAATGTATGTAATATCGAAATCATGAAAATCAATTAAAACCATATTGTCTAAAGTCAATAGTAAAAATTAATTTGTAGGAAGGCAAGCATACTAAAAATGAACATTAAAATCAATTAGTTTGGGATGCAATTGTTTTTACTTAATTTAGCACCAATGCATACAGTGATCAAACTTGTATGAAAAGAAGCTGTCATTTGAAAATGGTACCATAGAAAGCAAAATGAAACCCGCAATATAACTGGTAATATTATAGAATCAAAACCACTAACTTGGATGAAACTTGCTTTAATTCCATATAGATTTGTGACTCAGTGGCGATTGAGATCGTTGAAACTGAATACTAGCAGTAGCAAAGAAACCAAAAAGAAGTACCGTACCCGTAAGGATTAGGTCAGAAAAGGGTATAAAATTTCAACCCAATGAAAATCAGTCAAATATGATGGTGTACACCAAGCAAATGGTAAGACGTACGAGCCGAATGATATCAATCGCCGTTAACAAATTCAACTACAATGCCTTTTGACAACACTTCCACTGTCATAGTTTTTGCCCGACGAAGAAGATGCGTAAGCTAGGTTTAGAATAATTGAAAACATGAAAAATTTACCGTCGTAGTACGTAATGATAAAGTGTATAAATGCTATATAAATTGTGTTATTTTCTTCATACTTTGATTATTTCCAATGGCTGATATTTGTATATTAATTGAAATTTGTGTTTTGTGGAATAGATGAAGAAGTTGAATAAAAATAGACACAATTCAACAAATTTTGGAAGACAAATTTGACCTCAAGAAATTCACCAGTTCGAACTGAACTTTGCTTAAAGCGTGGACACGTTTGTTTCAGATTAACAAGAGATGGACCTAAGGGATTGGACTCGGCCCCATAAAATGTTTGGAGGTCTAAAAGAAAAAAAGAAAAAGTAAAATTGGACAGTGAACCTCTGAAACAATTTTAGGAATGTTGGCAATTCATTTGGCAAGGGAACGGGACGTGAAGATAAAACAAAAAAGGACGTGAACTCAAGGACAAAAAGGGGAAAGGAAGGAAGTATATATTTTGACTTTTGAGGACTTTGGAAAAAAGACTGGAAGCCATTCTGCATGAAAACTCGAAGACGATGGTGAAAGGAATTTGGAACGGAATTCGCCATCGATTTCGCACGTCAAAGTGGAGATATATTTTGGTGATTTTTATTTAATTAATGGATAGTTAGATTTTATTTTTCCAGCATAAGGTTTTATTAAAGTTTTGACTATACGACAATTGTGAGATTGGATTGATTTTATTATATTCTTTATCCTTGGCCTATTTATATATTTCTAGTGTTATTATTATTATTATTATTATTATTATTATTATTATTATTGTTGTTGTTGTTGTTTTGATTGATTATTCAAAATGCACATTGTGTAATTGTCAGAATAATATACTACCGGTTATAATTCTAGATCCGTAATTGTTTAGAAATTCTGAACTAAGTGGTAAAATAACAAATTAGATATAATTAGGGTGTTCAATCCATGTTATAGAAATGTATAACCTAACTCAAATGGGTCGATCGTATCTTTCATTGGTTAGAATTGATGGTCTTTCTAGTGCTCAATGTTGTTGATAAATTAAATCCTAAGAACGTTTCTAGGGTTGTTTGTTAGCAAAGGAAATCATCAACAATCGTCTCTTGGTTATCGAGATCGGAAGGAATGATATGTTGTTCAATCGTATCAATAACTATAACCAATTTAGGGAAAGATAAAGAGTTTTTTATTTGCATCAATGATCAATTGTCTGAATCAATTCTGATATTATACCTTGAGCTGGATATTTATCACATATATTATTTTCTTGTCAACTTGCATTTTTTAGAAATTCCACATTTCAAATTGTTATCTGAATTTACATTTTATTTTATATTATTTTATTTGGTTCATCAACATCAAAACCCCCCTTTTAATTTAGTTATTTCACTTTTGAAAAATTAAATCTGACCAGTCTCTGTGGATATGACCTTGCTCAACACTATTACATTTTTTATATTTTTAAAGCAAGTTTATTATTATTTCTTAGATTCGATACCCACCAAATTTTTGGCGCTGTTGCCGGGGACTATTGTCAAGTAGATTTATTTTTTCTTATTTTTTTCATTTTTATTTATTTATTTTTATTATTGTGTTCCGTATTTTTTTGTGCTAAATAGATTTATTTCTTTTATTTTTTATTTTATTCGTTATTTTTTTAATCTCTATCATGGCTGCCTATTCACTGCGGTATGGATTTAGACAAGACACACCTTTCAGAATAGTGAATGAGGTAAGTACATCTTCCTTAGAGAATCAAATACCCTATCTGACATCTCTTATTCTACAAATATATGTTGGAAATATAGAGCAAGTGGAAGCCTTTGGGATATGTGCTGCTATGAGTCATCTAACAAACACATGCCCTACACTTCAATATGATTCTTATGGACATACCAATGTAGTTGGAGAATTTTTATATCCATCACAAGTGGAATATGATCCCTATTCATATACCTACAACTTAGAATGTATGGAGAAACCTACCTTTTGTCATGAAGGACCACAATTCCAGAAGTTAATTCCTTCATCACAACAATATTCTTCAAATTCAGGTACGTCTCTAGAAGAAATTGCTAAATCATTGCAATTAACACACAATAATTTCAATAGGAGACACGGGCAAGCTTACAAAGTTTGGAGAATCAAATAAGTCAGTTGACATTCTCTATAAGTAGTTGGAATCTCAAGGTAAATTAACTTCACAAATTTTTGAACAAAATGTTATTGCAATTGCCTTGAGAAGTGGTGAGGAGTTGGAAAAACCTAGCAAGATGCAGCAAGACATTCTAGGGGAAGATGTTGACAAAGTAGTAGTTATTCCTCAACCTCATATTGACAAGCCTAAAGTACTTAAGAGTGAAAAACCAAAGACATTGGTGACAAATACTTCTTTTCCTACTATATTGACTAGATCCAAGAAATGGGAGGAAGAGAAGGAAATCCTTGAAATCTTTCACGAAATTGAGGTAAACACTATTACTTGAAGCAATTAAACTAGTACCTCCACATGTTAATTTTCTCAAGGAATTTTGTACCAACAAGAATAAGTTGAAAGATAATGTACATGATGGTACTCTCACAATGAAGTTTGATAGTGACGTTGTTAAAATTAATATTTATAATACATGTGGGAGTTCGAGAATTTACAATGAAATGGTACAAGTATTTTATGTTCAAAGGATTTCTAGGAAAAAAATTTTCTATTAGTCAGAAGGTTCTACTATATATGTCTAAATTAAAATTGATTCTTGGTAAATTGCGTTTGAGAGGAGTAGGACCTTTTATCGTCACTAACAAATTTTCTAATGATACAGTTGACTTACTAAGTTTGGATACCAGGTGAACTTCTAAGATTAATAGTCATCACTTAAAACCTTTTTATGAAGGTTTTCAAGTTGATCAAATTAGGATGAGTTGAGAACTGATGAAGTCTAGCCAAAGACAGTAAAGAAATGCACTACTAGGAGGCAGCTCAAATTTCTTTTAGCATTTCTTTTTGTTTTTAGTTTTATGTCATTATTGTTATTTTTTTATAGTTTCTATAATTTTCTTTATTGATTTTTGCTCTTGTTTTTCATTTATCTGCAGAAGACAATTAGTGATAAGGCGTGACCATGCCTCGTGAAAGGGAAATTAGAAGAAAAAATGGATATAAGTCGTGCTCACGTCTTATTTAAAGAGAGTTTCGGGTTATGAGCTTTGGTTCTTCAAAGAAAAATTTCAAACATCTCATACGTTGCTCTCTATGATGCTTCAGAAGTCCTCTCTTTTGCTATTTTATTTTGTCCTTTGAAATTTTTGTTTTTGGCACATCGAGGACCATGTTTGGTTTTAAGTGTGGGGGAAGGCTCTCAACGTAGTTTTATTTTTGTTTTAAATTTAATTAGTTTCAATTCCTTCAATTCTTTTAATTGAGTAGCTGAATTTTAGTTTCATTTTTACTATTTTAATTTCATTTTTGTCAATTTTTATTCCAATTAGAAAAAAATTTTGAAAGAAAAGAATATTTTCAATTCTCTTCTGAATTCTAGATTCTACTATTGCTTGTCTCTATGTGATCTGGATTATTATGCATTGTTGAGGTTAACTGAGACATGATGGAGGATTAGCATGGATAGTTGGATTCTTGTTTACTGTATAGTGTCTGATTGCTCTTGATGATTGAATGGATGAAGAGTGTGTGGGATTGCTCTTTGTGAGCTTTTAGGCTTATAAGCATTTGTATTATATCATGCTCCATTCCTTTGATTGTGTGATTGTCATGCGTAGTGGATTCCTTCTAGAACTTGTTTTGTTATGCATGTTGTGATGCCGCTCTGAAATTTGAATGCATTATTTTAGTAAGGGCATTAGGTAAAGCCAAGTTTAGCTTTTTGAATAGAGCTTACCTTGATATATATATATATATATATATATATATACACACACACACATCCCTAGAGAGCCAACTTAGAGCTTTTAGCATTTTTATTGGAAATTAACCACATTACGAGCCTTGAAATAATCCTCTTCCTTATCAATTACCACTTCACTTGAACATTTAAATTGAAGGAATGTATAAACTTATTTTCTGAGTCCCAATTTACTCTTGTAAAGATTGGAGATGTTGGAGTTGAAGGGTTAATATTTTTGAGTCTCATTATTCTTTCAAAGAGGAGCCATAGCATGTCTTTTGATTTAGAAGAGAAGAAAAGAAAAAAAATTGAATTGGAAAAAAAAAATGATGAAGTGAAAAAAAAATCCTTGGAGTATTCTTGTTTTAAGTTTATTATTTTCAGTTTATTATTATTTGAATAATATGTGCTTTAATTGCTTATGGTGCATGGATGAAGGGGAATGTTGTATTACATGAGGATATTGATTGAAGTTTCATAGAGTTTATACATTCCTTTCAATTATTTAGCCTAAAAAGTCCTTCCTAACCTACCTTACGCAAGCCCCATTACAACCAGTTAAAGACCTTTATTTGCATTTAGTCCATTGGTGGAGCCAATGTGATATATTAGCAAGCTTATGGTAAGGTTCTTCTGTGTATTGACTTGAGAGTAAAGTTTCAACATCATAAATACTTTGAGTGAAATGAGTGAATCCTATTTGTGAGCGTGTTAAATCCCATAACGTTTGGACTTTAAGGAATTGCAATTGGTCATTTGTGTGGTTGATGAGAACTTATTTTATTTGTAGCTAGTTGCTTGTTGTGTTAAAATTTAAATCGATGAAGTATGATAGTTTGGATTATAGACGGATGGGTAAGGGTAGAGGAAAGAAGAATTAAGAGAATTTCGGTGATGAATTTGAGCTTTGAATGCTTGAGGACAAGCATTGTCTAAGTGTGGAAGAATTTGATAAAGTGTATAAACGCTATATAAATTGTGTCATTTTCTTCATACTTTGATTATTTCTAATGGCTAATATTTGTGTAGTAATTGAAATTTGTGTCTTGTGGAATAGATGAAGGAGTTGAATAAAAATAGACCCAATTCAACAAATTTTGAAAGATAAATTGGAGCTCAAGAAATTCACCAATTTGAACTAAACTTTGCTTAAGGCGCGGACACGTTAGTTTCAGATCAACAAGAGATGGACCTAAGGGATTGGACTCAGCCCGATAAAATGTTTGCATGTCTAAAAGAAAAAAAGAAAAAGCAAAATTGGACACGTGACCGCCTGAAACAATTTTAGGAATGTTGGCAATTCATTTCGCACGGGAATGGGACGTGAAGCAAAAAAAAAAAAAAAAAGGGATGTGAACTCAAGGACAAAAAGGGGAAAGGAAGGAAATATATATTGACTTTTGAGGACTTTGGAAAAAAGACTGGAAGCCATTCTGCATGAAAACTCGAAGACGACGGTGAAAGGAATTTGGAACGGAATTCGCCATCGATTTCGCACGTCAAAGTGGAGATATATTTTGGTGATTTTTATTTAATTAATGGATAGTTAGATTTTATTTTTCCAGCATAAGGTTTTATTGAAATTTTGATTTTATGGCAATTGTGAGATCAAATTGATTTCATTATATTCTTTATTCTTGACCTATTTATATATTCCTCGTGTTTATTATTATTATTATTATTATTATTATTATTGATTATTCAAAGTGCAAGTTGCGTAATTGTCGGAATAATATATTGCTAGTTATAATTCTAGATCCGTAATTATTTAGAAATTATGACTTAAGTGGTAAAATAACAAATTAGATATAATTAGGGTGTTCAATTCATATTATAGAAATATATAACCTAACTTAAATGAATCGATCATATCTTTTCATTAGTTAGAATTGACGGTCTTTTTAATGCTCAATGATGGAAAACGAAACAATATAGATGTAGGCCATAGGCATCAATAGAAAAAGTAACAATTGTTAACCTATGTGAATTCAAACATAGGCCATGCTGAACTTAAGCACTGAGAAAATACTACAAAAGTAGTGTAAATACTACGAAAGATGTACCGAGCCATCTAGCCATCTATTTACATATATCACAAAATGTTATGCAAAACATGCATCCAAAATAATAACTGCATGTCAATGAGGTGGCTCATACAAGGTACTATCAGATGGCTTTGGCTTCAAAAAACGCAGGCGGCGATCCAAAAATTGCCCAATATCTTCACTTGCTACCTCATAAGAAAAATCATTTTGAAAACGTATGAGCTAATATGCCCCGTGAGTAGAGAATTTGAAAATAACTATGCCTTCTCAATCATACAAATATACTGAAATAACATAATTAAATCATTTGACAATCAATGGTAACAACTGAGAGAAGCAATTCAGAACACTATAATTGGAAAATATGAGCTTAATTTAATATCATATCATCTTCAAGAGATCAAATCTGTAATCTCAAAACTCAACAATATCAAACGAAATCCAACTAAAAGTACCCCTGAAACTAACTAAAATCTAGTCATGTACGCGTAATATCACACTTTTGAACCCATGCCTACGGCCCTCCATGAACGGTAGCCCCAAACACGGGTCAATGGCCCCCTCTATGAACGGTGACTCCGAGCACAAGCAACTGACACCCTCCAAGAGCGGAGTATTTTTCAATATATCAAATCACTGGGTATTAGATGGAAAGATTCCAAAATATATCACAATTCTCACTTTTATTCCTAATATAGCATTTCAACATCATTTAAACTTGAGCAAAAACTCTCATCAAACTCACATAATGTAATAGGTAATAGCATAATATTTTTTCATTTTCTGAAGAGTAAAAATCTTTTTCACTTACAAAGCTGTTAGCACAAGCGATCTATCTTGGCTTGTAGGCAGCTCCTATCTCTTCGCTACCTCCTATTAGACATGAAATCATCTAATTAGATGCTACTTAAGTAATCCAAGTCAGGTTCTATATGAAAAATAGAATAGCTAATCTTCTTATGTATTTAAGTTTCTCGCTTGATATCTACACTAGTCAACATTAAATAAACTATGTCCTCTACTCAGTTGGTCATAGGCCAACCTCCAACTTATAATTGCACCATATATACACTTTAAATACTTGCCATTTTCAGTACAATCAACCATCACAAGTAAAGAATACATAGTAATAAGCATCGGATTTTCTTTCACTAGAATTGCCTTTCAGTTCAATACCTATGAACCGAATCATAAGTATGCATTCTATCATTTGCATAATCTGTCATCTACGATTAGTTTCATAATCATTTCCATACCCTTTTGCCTTCTAGGAATTCAACAAATTAATTGTCAAGCATTCTATTGGTAGCAAGATTTCAAAGGATAAAGAAATTGGAAGTGAATACTTTAGATCAGACTTTCTATCTTTTGGTTTATGACTCTCCGTTCCAGATTTCCAAACAAAATTTTATCCAGTTTTGATGGCTGAATTTGGAAGAAATTCAAGTTAATACAACTCCTCTCACTACAAGGAATAAGTCCAATAGCCGCGACTCGCGTCGTCGCAAAATGTGTATATGTTGCCGCAAATGTGTGATAGCAGCGACAAAGTCGCCTGCGAATGTCGTGGCTAAAAACTCGTGGTAGTAGATCCATAGCGGCAACTCGCGTCGCCGCAATATAGGAGCCATCCAATAGAGGCAACACAGTCGCGGATGTATGATAGATAGGTTTTGGTCATTAAAAAAAATTTAACCCGACACACCACTATTTAGCCCGACCCGACCCCTGCCCCACCCCACCTTACCCTAGCCACCCCAGCCCCATAGCCCGGTCCTTTTCCATCTATATTTAATTAAATATTATTTGCCCATGTGAGGAGTTGAACCCAGCGTCTTGAATGCAAAGACATGGTACTTCACCAATTGGACTAACTTGACTTTTGGTTATTACCTTGCTTTTATAATATATATTATATAGATTATTATAACTATAGTGACGAATATATTCCCTGTATCAACGATTTTCCGCCGTTAAATACAAGAACAAAGGCAGGAAATTTTTCCGCCAATCATATAAAGAAAATATTTATGGGTTGTCATTTTAGATCAAGAAATATAGCAACGACTTTTACACGTTGCCTCTATAGATACCAATATACAGTGGCGACATCACTTATCATATCTGTAGATACATCCTACAGCGACGACATTATCATATCGCCGATATAGGGTGATGAGTGCTGCGGCGACTTAAAATCGCCGTTGTAGATCTCGTTATAGCAACGACATCTGACGTCGTCGCAAAATATCGCCGCTATAGCTCATGTTTCTTGTAGTGTTACCTTGTTTCTTGACGAGTTACTTTTCTTTGGTTCACCACACTTTTCCTCTAGCTTTCCTTAGTTTCTCTGATGTTTCTCTTCAGTACAACAACTAGCAAATTGAAATACTAGATGATTTATCACTTCTCTAACTCCGTTCTTCTTTCCAGAATGTTTCTATCTTTGTTTTTCACTTGTTCTTCTCTATCCACATTGCTGAATTTGAGGGCTAGGTTGCTGAATTTTACTCCCACTTCTTCATTGTATTAGTAACCCTTTCTCAGCTACACGGCTTCTCTGTTTCTGTTTCTCAGCTACACTTTTTATTTTTTTGTTTTTAATTTTTTCCCTTGCCAACATGCTTTTACCTTTCTCTCCCCTTATTCTCTTCCTCAATTATATCTCCGATCTCCATCTTTGTATTTATTCAATTTATCTTTTTATCAAACTCTCCCAATTTAATAAAATGTGTTTTATTTCGTCTCCAACATCAAGTCGTCCGAGTACAAATTTGAGCAAATAACATTTTGAAAGTCCTATTTTCTTTGACTGTCATGTAGTTAATTGCGGTATTCCCTTCCCTTTCTCCTTTAAATCGTTGATTTACATCTCTACTGTTGATTTTTTTTTCATCTCTTTTTTAGTTGGTAAATCAAAAAAGGTTTAAAAGTTACGGATACATATCATTAAATGGTGAAATTTTATTTGCCTTTTTTTTTTTTTGGGTATATTTCTATTGAATTCTATATATCTACATAAATTCAGTTATTATTTGTTAAGAATTTGATCTTCTTATGTGAATGCAATATTTTACTAATAATATTATTATGTATAAATTAATATTAATAATTATTAATTAATTAACAGTATTAAATATTAATTACATCAACATTTTATCACTAATGGCACCAAGGTGTACATGTTGAGGACCATCAATAAATTTGTACATGCTCCCGCCATCTCAATTAGTTGATCTCATTTGCTTTTTCACAAAGATTAAGAAATATGTGTTAAAAAGGCACATTTTGTGATTCGTGTTCCTAAATTGTCCCTATTTAATGTATAAAATTCAAAATTAATAGTGATAGTTAAAGTATTAAATATAGTTAGATTTGTAAAGTAATGCAAATTAAATATTTTAATATAGAATGAGACCATATATTTGGTACATCCTAAAAAGAAAAATGAGACCAAATAATTGGGATGGAAAGAGCAATTAATTGAATTTTCTAATAATTGGGATGGAAAGAGCAATTAATTGAATTTTCTTACTTTTCAAGTATTAATTTACTTTAATAATGTTCATATATTAAACGACATGATCCTACTCATATCATGATGTGAATTTTTTACATATTATCTAAATGAATTCTATTTTGACACAAGATCATTACATCATGAGAAAGTATAAATTTATTGTTCGTGTAAATTTACTCTCACATAACTATAATTTGATGTCTTAATATTCATTATAATATTTATTATTTCTTTTATAGATTCTTAGCTGAATTTGCGGCTACGAATTTATAAAATATTGAGGATAGACCCCTTTCACTGAGGCATATGTACAAGAAGAAAGAAGATTGCGTGTGAAACGTTGATTATCATATCAATTGTGAAATGAATATAGATTGTCTTTTCAATGTAAGTATGTTTGATTGGTACAACCGTTAATGCTATTTTCTCCATTGGTACGTGCTTTGTGTTTTTACATTTTTAGAATATGTTTAACTACCGTAAATTCATTAAAAAACTTTCACGTAGTTAAATTTCGTACTTTTTTCTACCCGTGGATCACACGGATGTTACACTAGTATAATATAAACAAAGACTTGATAAAGTTAAACAATGAGATGGACCTCAGCAACCTTTAATCTTACCTGAAAATTTGCACCGCTTGACTTCTTAACCAGATTTCACTTTGCTGAATTTTCTTTTTCTTATTTCTTTTATTTTACTTTATTTACTATTGTTAAATTTCTTTAGTTATTAGTTGTTAAACCTCTACTCTAAGTTAGCATCTAACTCTATCTAACTATCTAACTTACCTCGATTAATGTCGGTGGAAATAATCAAGTAAGTTGGGACGTTACATTTCCTCATGAATTATCAATAAGATGAAGATATTTCAAAATTTTTTGCTTATTTTCAATTAAGTAGTAAGTGATATTTCCAAATATTTCAAATCTTCTTTTGTTTATAACGGTAGACAGAGCTTTTCTTGGTTCGCAAGAGTTAATTCACCATTGCTTCTTCAGGTGTGGAATACAAGTGGTTATTAACTGGTCTTTGGATGAGGGAATACAGAGTCGTGATGGTATTGAAGAGTTTTACCGAAAAAAAAAAGAGCTATTTTTCCTGTTCCAAAAGGTTGTCAAGTTTTTTTAGAAAAAAAAAAATTAGATTGTTGAAGTGGAAGATGACGTAACTGGTATTAAAATTAATTTGATGGATTAGGACACCCAACCGCGCGCTGCTTGGTAGCCAAGAATTGGTCTTTCATTTTGGCATTGATGTTTTTTACTTGCATACTGGACGTTGAATATATTACTGGTAACTTTCACTAAATAGTAGTAGCGAGAAGGTTGTCCATATTGGAGATGCCTATCATGGTAATTTCAAGGGGACTTTGAATGCATGAATGGTAAATATACTTATTTATTTGGAACAGTTTACAATGGTGAAAGGGAAAAAGCAAAAAGGCCAGATACTTTGGACTTTAAAGGTTATATATGGGTGATTTGTCAAGTTGTTATCTAAACGGATTTGGATCTTTTCTTGGATCCGATGGACGGATATGCTTGGAATATGAATGAATGTGACATTAGAAAGAAGCAATATCATAATTTTAGAGGCAATGGTTTTTGGACAGAAGGTGTACGGGGAAGGCTTTGATAAGTGCATATATAGTGAAGGAAATGTAACATAAATAAGCCACTTTCTTTGGTCACCTATTTTAAAAATGACCATGCTAATGAAAAAACAAATAAAAATGCATCAAGATGAGTAAGTTATTCCATTAATTGGGCAAGAAAATGGCTCTAATACATCAATACGATATGAGGATCACATTATAGCTACATAGAAGGTGATGAGATTTAAGAAAGTCAAAGCTCGGTCTATATACTGATGGGCCCCATTACACAGTCAAGGGCTAAAGAAATTCAGGAATCAATGACGGGGCGAGAGCGACAATTCATAAATCAAGTGCAAATGGGAGAAGTATTGAAGACCGGGTTTGATTTGAACACATGGGGAGTTTATTTGATTGAAGTGAAGGGCCAACAATGTGGAGAAATCGAATTTGAAGGGCAAATCGGCAAGAATAAGGAGTTTAGGATGGATTTGGCGTGAGCCTAGAAGCTTGGGGACTTGCAGGACAATTTTTGGAGCAAGGTAGAATTTTGTACGTTGCGGCCGCAAGCTCATGTCGTGTGGCTACAAGTACTTTTGGGTAGAAAGTCAGTAGCAACCAGATTATTGTTGCGACCTCGATTGCATCCGCAAGGAGTCGCAATGTAATTTTCTACTAAACGTTGTAGCCGCAAAAACCACCCTTGCGGCCGCAAGCAAGGCAAAACGAAAGAGGCAGAATACACTGGGATTTTCACGCGGCTATCGTGCGGCCGCAACCTTTCTGTGTGGCAGCAACCTAGCAACCTTGCGGCCTCAATCAACTGGACGGTAGCATGCGGCATCTCCGATTTTGAAATTTAAAATCGTTTCTTTTTCTTTTCTCATTTCTTTGTAAATATTTTGGCTCCAAGAAACCCCCTAATATAAGTAGAACTCATTTTTGTCTAGTAAAAATATCTTGGATATTTGAATTAATTGTGAGAAAATATTTCTCTTCCAAATTCTTGCTCTTCATTGAACTTGGCCAACTTTTAAGGGTTGATTTCTTTTGTGAATTTGATCCTATATCTTGAATGCCTTCATCCATTACTCTTGGGGGTTAGGGTTCATATTTTAGTTTACTTGACTTGGTTTGTTTGAGTCAATATTATATCCTAGTTTACTTGAGTTGGTTTGTTTGAGTCAATCTCATCCAATTTTTAGCTTTCTTGGCATGAATCCATTAATGTGGGAATCTTTGGTCAATGTAGTAAGGGAGTTCACATTAGAAGGCATTACATTTACCTAGCTTCATAATACAACATAGCAATACATTATCGAACTAAAATCATCCAAATACAATAACCAATAATTGAGCAATGAAGACATTGCACTAAAAAGATGAAAATAAATAGTGCGCCTCAATTCAAAAGCCATAAATAGAAATTAAACTAAATAGTACGTAAAAATGAACCCAACAACCATTTAAAACTAAATAGTACTTCAAAAAACCGCAACATAATGTTTGAAGATAGGAAGTAAAATAAACAAAAGCATCCAACAATAGTGTTGAAAACATGTAGGTTTTTGCTCAATCCTTTTTCATTTTCATTATCTTACGGATTTTTTTAGTCAATTGCTCAGCGGAAAGAGAGATATCTTCACCCTCATTCTCACACTGCCTCTTGTGAGGAGTTTTCACTAGAGACGTTCCCTCATTTTCGCTAACTGAATCATGTTCATTCACCAAAGCTGGACTGATTGTTTCATTTGCATGGTCATCTATGTACGCTGCGTGGTCTGTCTTGTGGGACTTGGCGATTAGGCCAGGATCATCACTCAAATCCTTAATAACGTATACTTTTATTAACTCCAATGAAATTCTTCTCCTGCACATGAATTTTGAAAAAGGAATTCATTTCCAATAAATTCATCAAATTCATATGGGAAAAAGGTTTCATTAACCCCTTTAACTTGAATGCTAGGTCTGTAGCTCTTTGCGCTGCTTCCTGTTTATTGACATGTAATTATACGAATTAACAAATTCACAATAGAGGGGGAAAAATTCAGTTAAGAAAAAACTATAAAAGGGTGCCAAACGAATACGGCCAAGATGAAAAAGTTGAAACTTGGCTCACATGGTAAGAAGTGTCGTTTCTATCCAGAGGCAAACTTTAAATTTAAAAAAAAAAAAAAATTTCACGGGTGAAAATGATGAAAATAAATATGGCACAATGAAACATAAATTTAGATGAGCAATCACAACCTGTCCCTGAAATCATCAACCTCTTTGATTGAAGCATTTACCAAAAGCCGTGTGACATTATTTATCGAGTTTGACACTCCAACCTCTAAAAAAATCAATGTATGTGAAGAGGAAAAAAATACTGTCAAAATGTTATCATATATGAAAATCAAAGAAGTTTAGAAAGGAGGCCCAAAAAAAATAAAAAAACAGCAACACTACCTTTAAACTTGTTGGATCGGCAATTTTGCAATAACTATCATGGGTTTGTTCCCGGTATTGCAAACATAATTATTGATAACAACTACGTAGTTTTCCCATATAGTGCAACATATATATGAGAACTCCCTAGAAAACAGCAAGAAATATAAAACTGTAGAAATAAATATTAGACTATTGAGAAAGTGACACATTACTGTAAATCCTCCAAGCTCATTTCTAATCACTTCTTCAAGGACTTTGTCTTTCTGAAATAAGGACCATCACTTTCCTCGCAAACAACACGGCCTATCACATCTAAGAAATAAAGAAAGAAAAGTTATTTCCAATAGATGAATAAAAACTAAAAATAGAAAAACAAATATGGATATGTAATAAAAAGATTAAGATTGATTGTACATCAGTTTGAATGGATGCAAATAAAAGTCACCCTTAATTAAAGTCACCAACGAATACAAATTTCGCTCCTTAATTAGACCATCAAATTGGCTTATTAGCAATTTTTTTTCGTAGCCTGTATATGATCACCCTTTGAAAAATAACAGATATTGACAATTAAGTTATACACCATTAAATTAAATTCAATTATCCTGGTTAAGTAGTATCTTGAAACTAAATAGCAGTTCAATTCTACTTCTAAAGATAAATATATAAAGTAACAAAATAATATGTAAATGAAAAAGAAATAATTAAGCAAGAAAACATAACAGAAAATTATACTAATACTAGGAAATGGAAAAACATAAAGAGTAACAAAACAAATAAAAAAATAGGCAACTAAGTTAAATGGCCAGCACTTACGTCCTTATCAACAAAGATGAACTCGAGTGTCCTTTCATCACGCTCCATCTCGAGGACCATCCATTTGTAAGCACATCGCACATTAATGTGCCAATGGACATGTTTCTTATTGATATTCGTAAGCATTGTTACCAATGTCATATTGGTAGAATACAAATTAGGGACAAATAAGCAAGAATGTCCTGGGTAATCAAGTGTAAGGAGATGAACAACTATGTATAATAGACGTATATTTATATACCTGTAAATCCCTATATCGATGCAATCATAATGGGGGTATGATTTTGTATGCCAATAGGAATGTAAGAAAGGTGTTAGAAAATTTAGCAGTATAAGTTAACAGAAGGTAAACATAAACCTCTGTTAGAAATAGAAACAAAACGTAAACAGAAACCTCTGTTAGAAACAGAATGTAAACAGAACTATCTGTTCGAAACAAAAGCAGAACATAAATAGAAAATAAACAGAACAATCTGTTCGAAACAAAACAGAACATAAACAGAAACCTCTCTTAGAAACAGAACGTGAACAAAGACCCCTGTTAAAAGCCGAAAGTAAACAGAAGCCTCTTTAGGAAACAGAATGTAAATAGAAACCGAGGCCTGTGTTTGACATAGTTTCCTTAAAATAGATTCGTCCCCAATACGTTGGATGTCTGTTTCCCAGGATACAATGGTCGAGACCTGGAGGAAACAATCGCTGTAACAGAGCAACGAATTTCCTACCTAGGCGAACTGAAATCGTGCCTGAACATTATCATGATAAGGAAGTGTACGGTAAGAAAAATGTGGAGAATTCGTTATCTTAAAAAAGCCCAAACTTGGTCCTTTATACAGGCAATGCTAGGCATGTAAAAAGCCTAAAAATAAATTTGAATTCATTAGATTTGAATGACAACAACCTCAAGAGTCACCCGTTACAACTCTTCACATTCCAACACATGGTTTAAGTGTTTAAAAAATTTGTAGCTTATTTTAGCAAAATTAATCATACTAGGAGCCCACTTTTGGTCCGGCATTTGTGTACGCTGGCCTCTCTCACACGTAAGTTTAATGGTCCGGAGTGTATTTCTGATCCGTGTCTCAGCTGCACAATTTACATATTACATATATGCAAACATATTTAAATGAGTGATTAGAATATTATTTTTCCAATGTGGGGACAAAGTTCCCCCAGCACTTAAACTCACTTCTCGTGACAAACTTTGCGGCTCAATTTCTCATTCACCCAACCATCATTTTGGGAAAATAGATATATGAATCTCAAAACTTTAAAATCAGATAGCACTCAAAGTTACGTCCAAAATGCCTATTTTTCCAACAATCGCCCACATGAATGGAAACTGACGTGATAAAGTTCAACAGTTGAACCCTGCATTAGATAGGTTGGTGTAACCCTTTGAACCTTCCATTGTCAAAGTATATTTACTTCATTGGTTAACCAGTAGACTCGATGTCCTTGAACTGTTCTTCCGTTTGTGTAAATATTGATATACTTAGCATATGATTCTCCCTGACACAGTTTGATTCTCATAGTTTTGTTCGTTAGTGGCCATGAACATCTGCTTGGTTCTGTGAGAGTTTCTAAGAATTGAACCCCAAACAATTCCCTTTGAAGCGGCCCCACTTCTCTCTCACATAGGTGATTCCTTCCCAACTTATAAGAATCACTAAAAGCATTTCCACTTAACCTTACTTTCCAGATATCACTGTTATATAAAAGAAGTCTCGAACCCCCACAGTGACCTAACTAAGTCTTTACAATTAGGTTGTCCCCTTGAACCCAGATCTTGGAATCTCCCGTCAACTAGGTTGGGTTTCCTTTGTACCGACTTATAACTTTAGGTTTTTAATCCCATTCTTTTTGAGGTTTTTTCAACTAACTCTCGATTTAAGCCTTTTGTTAGTCGCCATATTATCTTTTGACTTCACATAGTCAATAGAGATAACCCCAGTGGAGATTAGTTGCCTAATGGTATTATATCTTCGACGTATATGTCTAGACTTACCATTATACATATTCCTCTGTGCCCTGCCAATCGCAGATTGACTATGTATGTAGATAGCAGGCACATGTTTTGGCCATTCTGAAATATCCTCTGTAAATGTTGTAGCAATTCTGCTTCTCCACTAAATTTTTTTAAAGCAATAAACTCAAACTCGATAGTGGACCTGACTATAACCGTTTGTTTAGAGGATTTCTATGATACAACTGCCCCTTTTAAAGTAAACACAAATACATTTGTGGATTTTGAATCTTTTATCCAGTTTGCATCATTTTATCTTTCAACAGTAGCTGGATATCTGGCATAGTGCTGCCTGAAATCACGAGTGTATCTCAAGTACCTTAGTACTATTCCGATCACTTTAGTGTATCTCTCATATCTTTCATGTCACCACGTGACTTTAATATGTCTTTAATGGATTTAATTATTTTATGATTGCTATCAACGATGAGCATATCATATACATAAAGACATAAGATGACATAAGTATCTTTCACTTAGACACATTTGTCACATATTTATTGATTTTAAATCCACACTCCACCAAAACATTAATAAACTTTTCATGCCATTGTTTTGGTGCTTGTTTCAAGCCATACAATGACTTCATCAGTTTAAACACCTTGTGTTCCTGTGTTTTGTTGCTTTGACCCCTTAGGTTGTTTCATGTAGATTTCATTTTCTAAATCACTGTTTAGAAATGCATTTTTTACATTCAACAGCTTTGTAACTAGACTTGTCACAATAGTAGCACCTTCCTTTGAATTTCTTTTTAAAAATTCCACCTTTAGGCCTCAACTTAGAGCTTTCGTCGTTGTTCTTGCCTTTGCCAGATTTGTTTCTATTGGCCCTAGAACTTTGACCATGCTCAACAACCCTGACCCGAGCTGATTCAATTGGAGTGAATCCACATTCCTTGACCTTATTTCTTCTTCAATTTGAAGTCTAACAATAAGGTCTACTCCTTTCGTTTGTGCCTTTTCAATAATAGCCGCTACTTGGAAGGTTTCACTCAATACCATTCCCTTGGCATAGATGTCATGTAAGACAGCCTAAAGTTACACTAGATTGATAACATTTTTAGTGTCCACCATGTTATAGTCTAAGAACTGGCCAACAATAAATTTCTTGGCCCGGCATCCTTGGTTTTATATTTCTATTCAAGAGACGCCACAATTCCCTTGCCCTTTTCTTTGCACTATACACGTTGTATAGCGAATCAGCCAAGCTTTTCATTATTCCGGCAAAGGAAATCAAAATGTTTCCAAGCATCAACAACATTGACAGCTTGAATGTCTTCTTGACCTTCTTCAAGGGTAGAAGCTTTTCTAGTCAAGAATCAAATATTTTCTGCTGTCACCTCTTAAAGTTCAAACCACTGAACTTCTCCAGTTTTTTTCCCCATGATTACCCAGAACAGTTATAGTTCTAGCAACTTGAGTTACAGCCAAAGTTGGCACTTGAGACACAGCCGGGATCACTTGTCCACCAACTTATTACCTTCAATTTTATTTTTATAGAAAACTGATTTCTACATAGCTTCAATTTAATGAAGGTGATGAAATACTTATAACCACCTTTTGTTTTCAAGTCACACACAACTATATGAATCAAAACCAAGTGGTTCAGTATTTCTATAGTGCACGTATAGCCATTTTAGGTTAAATGCTCCCACATTGGAAGACCTTCTTTCGTATTCATGAATTGTTTGGATCGTCATTTCCAACAGTTTCAAAAGAACTAAACAGTTCTTTATCGAAACAAACATGCCTAGTAGTACCAATGTCAATCCATCATCCAAAGTTCACATTTGAGACCACAGCTACAAGGCTCATTTCAGAGCTATCACAGGTTTGCCTTCTTTTGTTATCCTTTTCCGGTACCTTTTCCCTTATAACCATAATATGTTTCCTCTAAATGTTTCCGACACATATTACAAAATGTAATAGGTTTCGTCCACGTATTAGAGCTAGACATTAAGATTGCACTGATAATTTCTTGTGCAATTCTTTCGCTCCACAACACACATCGTTCATAGAAGTGTTGCATGACCTCGTGTCATAAGTGGTTCGTGCTAACCTCACTACACTAGTCATTCTTGTTGAGTATATTCTAAACTCTTTTCTAGAGAACAAATATCCCTATAATTTCATCTATTGTGTAACACTTTGTAACACCAAATTGTGCTACCATTAACACAAGTCCCCAAAAATTGGAGCACTTTCAACTCATTCAATACTTCAACTCTCGCCACAGCTCTAGCGATCACAAAAGATGGCACGAACCATGAAGTTGATAACAAAGTCGAAACCTTAAAATACCATGAGATTATCATCTCAAGGCCATATTGTTATAATAGAACAAGATATTCAAACATTCTAAACTTATCTTTCTTTAACGTAAAAGAACAAGTTCTTTACGAAATTTAAAGAATTTAAGTTTAAGTGCCATTATTTTAAAATTTCAGCAAGCTATCACAAACGTCACAGTGAGTCATAATCCACAAATGACCTTCCAAACAATAACCAAATAGTCTGAAATTTTTATAGTACTTAGGAGACTCATATTTATACAACATATAAAAATTTCAGATCCAGATAACAAATTTTGACCCACAAAACACCCCAACCAACAAGGAGTTCATGTATTCTCGGGTACAGCCTGGCAAGGTTCCCAAAAAGTATCATAACTCATTCTATGAGCCTCCAAATTCCGTGATTCCAAGTTCATTGACATGTAACTCATAAAGGGACATTTCCCAATTAAAAATGATCAAAAATTCGATGTATAGAATCTGCAGTAAAATTTTGAATTGAGGGGCAGATTAACAACATTTTCATGGATGACCATATACAACCTCGAAACCTATCTGTGTAAAGGGACAAGTGTAAACACACACTTCCCAAACTCATAACCCTAGATACGATGAGTTATGATAGGATCAAGACAAAGAATAGAATTGTAAATTCGTGGTTATCTAGACTCTAGTCAGGATGTATCCTGCCTAGCAACGTTTTCTGGTGTAAAGTGTAACGAGACCTAGATGTGTCTAGCTTGGGTATGAATGCGGAAAATAAAAACATCAGAATGATGACGCAGAAACCCAACTGGGAAAAACTGCGGGCACCCTTGCCACGGGACAAACAAATCCACTAATTATGAGGTGAGTTTAGTACAGAGAAAGAATAAAAAGTGCTATCACAATAGACACTAAACAATCAAAAGGAAAACTTATAAAAGACTCCCTCTTTACGCCTTCTGACATGAGACAACTCCCGTTGCTCCTTCTTTCTCCCGCGCGCCTCCCAAAATGTCCATCAAGCTCCTGGAGATCTCCCGAACTCATCTTGGGATGACTTGACCCAAACTACTTTCGACCTCCCATGGATATGTCCCTCGCACATTTGTGGTTGCCTACCACGCACTATGAAGGGTTGCCAAACACAAACACAATATGAAATTGTGTAGAACAATGTGCAAGAACGAGTCTTGCGGTTTAATGCAGTGTTTTGTGTCTTCTTATTTTTGCGTCGAGTTGCGAAGAATAATATTCGTGGAATGCTTTTGTTTGAGAGATATTTTTCTTCTTCGACCTACAAGAGATATATATAGGATGGAAGTTTAATTCTTGTGCAAGAGAAGAATTAACATTACCAAATTCATATAGAAGACAAGAATAAGGAAAGTTAGAATTCTTGTATACCATAAACACAAACTTTCCTAATCGAATTAGAACTTAACATGCAAGAAGATTTAACCTAGTTAAATAAGGTAATAAGTAGTCAACTCAAACTAGGAAACTTAGAAGTTGCATGTATTCGAATTTCTTGATTCCTAAGCAAGTATACACACGCCGAAATACCTACTTGTCGACTAAGAAAATAAATTTGTGTGCGATAAAAATATAACAAGTAAAATAAGTCATGCAAAATATGTAACAAAATTTTGACACTTAAAATAAAAAATTAGGAATGCCAACACACATGCAATTTTGTACTAACAAGAATAAAATACCTTCAATTCAAACATAAGTCATAGTTAGAATCATACATCAAATATGATATATGATGCATATGCAACTGTATCGATTTAGTCAACAAGAATAAGAATTCCTTTGTACCAATCATAAGCCAAAGCTTATCTCAAGGTTTAGTTATGACTTTAATTTATCAAACAACCCGTTATCTCCTTTCCATGAGTCTGTTTTAAGATTGTTAGAAAATTCAGCAGTGTAAGTTAACAAAAGGTAAACAGAAACCTCTGTTAGAAACAGAAACAGAACGTAAACAAAAACCTCTGTTAGAAACAGAAACAGAACGTAAACAAAAACCTCTATTAGAAACAGAATGTAAACAGAACCCTCTGTTCGGAAAAAAGCAGAACATAAATAGAAAGTAAATAGAACCTTCTGTTCGAAACAAAACAGAACGTAAATAGAACATGAACAGAGACCCTGTCAGAAACCAAAAGTAAATAGAAGTCTCTGTAGGAAACAGAATGTAAACAGAAATCGAGGCCTGTGTTTAACACAGTTTCCTTAAAACAAATTTGTCCCCAATACGCTGGACGTCTGTTTCCCAGGATACAACGGTCGAGACCTAGAGGAAACAATTGCTGTAACAGAGCAACGAATTTCCTACCTAGGCGAACTGAAATCATGCCTGAACATTATCACGATAAGGAAGTGTATGGTAAGAAAATGTGGACAATTCATCTTGAATTCGTTATCTTAAAAAAGCCGAAACTTGGTCCTTTATATAGGCAATGCTAGGCATGTAAAAAGCCTAAAAATAAATGTGAATTCATTAGAGTTGAATGACAACAACCTCAAGAGTCACCCATTACAACTCTTCACATTCCAACACATGGTTTAAGTGTTAAAAAATTTGTAGCTTATTTTAGCAAAACTTGATCAGACTAGGCGCCCACTTCCGGTCCGGCACTTATGTACGCTGGCCGCACTCACACGCAAGTTTAATGGTCCGGAGTGTATTTCTAATCCGTGTCTCAGCTACACAATTTACACATTACATATATGCAAACATATTTAAACGAGTCATTGGAATACTATTTTTCCAATGTAGGACAAAATTTCCCCAATACTTAAACTCATTTCTCGTGACAAACTTTGAGGCTCAATTTCTTGTTCACTCAACCATAATTTTGGGTAAATAGATACATGATTTCGAAGCTCTCGATGAGGAAAACACAAATTAGAGTTCATATCTCAAAACTTAAAAATCAGATAGCACTCAAAGTTACATCCAAAATGCCTATTTTTCCAACAAAAGGTATGAGTTCGTCTATAGTATAAAGGGGCAATGATAGATGGAAAAAGGATAATCCAAAATGAAGATAAAATATATTCCTTGTATGCGTATAAGCAAGGATTTCGGCATTGCAAAATCAATGCAAAAAAGAACTAATCTGGGGAAATTAGCGTGAATTGGGGACGCAAATAAATAAGCGATTTTGGTTATTGTCAAATAAATTAGGAAGCCACCATTAGCATGAATTGGGGATGCAAAACCTTGATTATTTGGCCCCCTTAGTTATTAGCAGATAAATCAGGAAGGAGGATATTCAGTGAGCCAGTAATGGAAAACCTTGATTAATTAGCCGTCGGATAAGATTATTTCTAAAAAATTAGGGATCGGATCCAATTAAGATTATATGAATTTAAGATTATATGAATTATTGTATTTGATTAGAATGAAAATAAATTGAGAAATATTTTAGGTAAACGCAAATCGGGTGACAAAGTTGCTGTACCTATAGGCACCGTCGGGAAAAGGCGGGAAAACTGTGATTCTGTAGGTACCGCTACTCTTGATTTATGTTATAATAATAGATTTCTAAAAAATTCGGGATCCAATTAAGATTATGAATTATTGTATTTGATTAGAATGAAAATAAATTGAGAAATATTTCAGGTAAACGCAAATCGGGTGACAAAGTTGCTATACCTATAGGTGCCGCAGGGAAAGGGCGGGAAAACTGCGGTGCTATAGGTACCGCTACTCTTGATTTATGTAATATAATAGATAATAGATACAGAAAGATATATTGTTATAAGTATATAGATTTCCATTTTGAACATGCTTCTCAGTGTTATGAGCACTTTGCAATCTCAACTGTTCAACTACATCTTAAGGACATATGCTGTTAATGCTCCCAAGGTGTTAAGGACTGAAGTTTGTCAATTTTCAGGCTATTAGGTGATGCCCCGAACTGCATAACCATTAACCATAGAGGGAACAAATCACTGATTAGTCAGCTCCTTATCAGAAATTTTTAAGACACTTCCACTTTTGGCTGCACCAAATGTCTCACTGGGCATGCCAAAAAATTTATTCATGTATGGGAAAAAAGAAATGAGAAAGAAAGAAACCAGACGATTGTGTAAGGAGCAAACCTCTTGAAACAAATTCTCAAAAGGGGTAGTCGTCGGAAGGAAATATTTATTGTTACCACCAAGGGGTGTCAGAACATAAAATTACAACTTAAGTGTGTTGAAAATTTGAAAGTAAAAAAAAAATTTACATCCTCGAGTTGAGCGATTTTGATTACGATCTTTTCTAATGTCTTTGATTCTTACTTTTATTTGGTCTTCTCAATAACTGTCATCTATATAGCCGTTTTGCTGGATAGTGTCTTAGCTGCCCCTTTCCGCTTTTTCTTTGATGTTGCAACATTAGTTTGCTTTTTAAGGTTTGCTATCTAGCGATTAAGCGTGTCCCTCTACACGTACCTGACTTTTGACCTGGTTTGATAGCTTGGGCAAACCTATTGCCTATCTTAGACGTTAGGAAAGTTTTGCATTGCCTTTTATCATGTGAGCTTTTAGTTTTAGACGTCGAATTAAGCCCACTATATAACATCCATTACCTTAACGCCTTGAATCAAGCCAAATGATGTTTCTGGGCATTAATAATGGTCTAGCCAAAAAATTTGAAATTTATGTGTAAACAATACTCCCTAATAAGACTTGGTTGACATTAATTGGCTGTTGGGTAAGCCGTATTCAATCTTTTTTTAAAGGTAATCTCATTAGTATCTACTTCAATCTTGAGATGTTGCAAGATTTTCTATCATTATCCTTAAGAAGTGAGTTAATTCCTCCAATTTCAGGGAACAAGCTATTTATATATAATCATTCAGACAATTTTTTACAAAATAAAGTAAACTAACAAACTTAAAACCCAATCTAACACCACATGTTATGGCATCATATTGTGCCATATGCCCATGTGGCGTGCATCAACACACACCACATGGAAAATGACAACCATGTGACGTGTTCCGATACACGCCACATGGCCATATAACATCATATGATACCATACATATAGTGTTAGATTATTTTTATGCAATCTTATTCTTGTGTATTGTGTGATTCGAGGAAAATAATTTAAGGATAAGATGGTGAATTTACCTTATTTTACAAAAGATTGAATGAATGATTACATACAACTAGTGAATCTCCAACTTCAAATGCCCTTTGGAATCCTTCCCTTCTTGGGGGTCTTCCAAGATTTTGTCACTAAACGTATTCTTTCTTATGCCTTTTCATCAAACCTTTGGCAATACTAATGTTATCATGTTCCTTCTTTTGTTTACCAGAAGTGTGATAGCTAAAGTTCTATGGCTGCCTAATGTAGTGAACTTTACTTCATTTGTACAATTTTAGTGTGATTCTGAATCAAGACAGCATAAAGCATTTGCTCATAAGCCTTCATTTTGTTTTTGATATTCTCAAGTTCACTTGAAAAGCCTTTTGTTGTTTCTTCTATGCTTGACTTGCTTGTTCCTTTTTCAAACCTTCCTTCATCTTTTTCCATCCAACCTTTCGGGACCTAGCTTGGTGCGACTCTGGTGTCGCACTAGCATTTTTAGCATATTCGTTGAACTTATGAGGCGAGTTTAGTGAAATTGCCTAACTTAGGTGAGTTCCCCAGGCTCTTGCCTTAGTCCCAGATGGCGTCAAGGAAAATGTTCCCCTAAATTTAGGGCTAATTTTCTCTTGCCACTTAGGCTACCTTATGATCCCCAAACTTCTCATCAATGTAAATGAACCAAAGAATGGTTCACCATTTTCTCCAATAGAGACAATGTCAAGGATATTCTAGGCATCTTGTTGGCATTAGACTTGGCTCTTTTAGGATAAGAAGGGCCAGAATGCCTTCGAAGGTTGCTCGTAGAAGCCACTTTGAAGACTACTTTGTATTTTGTCCATTTTTTGTTTGTCCATTTGTAACTTATATCATGTAATCGTCTCTATTGTAAAAAAATTCTCCTTTAGCTTCTTTAAAATTTCTTTACTTCATTTATTTACTTTACTTGTTAGTAATGGTATTTTTACGCTTTATTATTTAACATACGTACATATATATACATTCATTTTTAGGACGGTCATTCAATTTGCTCATATCCGTCCATATATTGTCATATTTAGAGCCCGTTTGGTTAGATTTATAAAGTCAAATTATAAAGGGAAATTATAAATAGTAAAAATGAGTAGTGAATATTTAATTGAAGTTTGAAATGTATGGTGATTGTTGAATAGTTGTCAAATTAACAGTCAAATTATGGTAGGTGGAATTATAATAAGGAAAAATAAAGTATTAATTATCAACATTTCTTTTTAGGCTATTTGTTCGCTCTCCCAAAGGGTGGTAGCATATTTCTTAAAATATTTTCCATTTTATCACCTCTAGCATGGGAACTGCCATCTAAGTCCTCTAGATGATATGTTCCATTTAATAACACCTTTTCTACCCTATATGATCATTCTCAGTTTGGTGACCACTTTCTATAATTAGTATCTCTCACATCCAATGGCAATATAGCTTCTAAGACCTATTCGCCCATGTTGACAGATTTTGCTACTACTTTTTTGCTGTAATACTTTGTCATTTTTGCTTTAATTTCTGGACATCTAGCATGTTCAATTGTCCTACTTTAATTCGTCCAACTCCAAAAGGTTTTGCAACAATGCCTATTGATACTCTTGAAGACTCATTTTGTTCTACGTAGTTTGCAACACGTATAGATTTCACACTGACTTCCACAGGCAATCCTGCTTTTTGTTCCCATATAAGCTAAAAAGGAGTTTATTCCTGTACCCAAGTGAAGCAATGTTCTATGGAAGCTTGGCCTCAACATTCATGCCATTGTCTAGGACTGGCATTAATCATTTTTCTTATATATAATCCATTTCAAGACTTTGTTAAAGGATTCTTCTTAACCATTTGACCGGGCGTTATATGGAGTTGAATTGACTAGCCTAATTCTGAGATTCGTCCAAGAAATCCGTGACTCGCTCTCCACTAATTAAGAGACGTTCCATGATCCACTATAATTGTCTTAGAAATCCCCCGCTCGTCAAAAAACCGAAATTCTAGTGATCTTGATTGATTTCTCTAACCAGAATAGCTCCAGCCCATTTAGTAAACAAATCAGTTGCTACTATGATGAAATTGTGTTTTTAGATCGAAAGTGGATAAATCTTTTTTATTAAATCCAAAGAAATCCTTAATCAACTATGCTTTTATGATTGCGGTCATTTCCCTAACCCTTTTCTCTTTGATTTAGTCCCGATTTAGCACTAAATATATGTCACTATTATAGTGTCATATGGCCATGTGACATGCATTGTGGCGTGTCATTGGAAAACCACAACCATGTGGCTTGCCCCCGATACGCTACATGACCGTATGACAATATTGTCACGTACATCTAGCTCTATATCATTTTCACTCTTTGATTAGCCTAAATCTTGTGGACACTCTGTTCACTCATCTTTAGCCAAAAGTACCCCACTTATAAAGATTAGTCATCTCAACACCAGCTTGATGAGCTTCAAATGCACTCTCGTGTACTACTTTTGCCATTATAGTTTTAGCATCCGTTCACAAACTATTTTTATTTAAAAGCAGAATTTGATGAAAACAATCACATATATATATGACCGACATGTACTACACAAATATTCACCATTTATTTCCACCGAAACCATTTCCACTTTTAAATGTATATAGTAATGTGAATACGCGCTTAGTTTGCATGGGACTAACACACTTCAACATATCTCCATAGAAAATAATTTCCATACTTTTTAATAATCTTTATTTTTATTTCTACCGTAAATTCTCACAAATAAAACTTAAAATATATGTAATTAAAAAAAGAAAAAGAAAATAAAGTAATGCTTTTTATCTAAATTAATTAGAAAGATATATATATATATATATATAGAGTTTATTTGACACTTTTAGAGAACAACGAATCTCTTTGTTTTTTAGTTTTTTATTTTCGTTTTTAAAAAACATTTTGAGTTTTTTATTTTGTGGTTGTTGTTTTGCGAAAATAGAAAATGCGTTCTATTTATCATTTTAAAAAATAGAGAAAATAGAAAACCTATATGTTTTGAGTTTTTTCAAAAATGATAAGTTATACAATAAAAATTTCATGGAGATCTTAAACTTTTCAAAATTTCACTAGAATGGTGTGGCGGCGGTCTACTCAAACTACCTTTCGCGACCACTATCTGGTGTTTTTCAACAGCCAGAGTTGGTGGTTTCCTTTGCCGGCAATGTTGAGCCTAGCTAGCATTGTTGTTGGCGCCTACTCTTTTATGCCTGTGCGAGGTTGTGTTGCTGATGGCCGAGGTTGTTGGGATCAAAAAAATATAAAAATAAAAGTTGTGAATGTAATAAATGTAAAGGTTAAAATTTGAAAGCACATTTTCCACATTTTCAACTTTTAACACAAGAAACAAGAAAAAGTCATTTTCAATTTTCTTTACAAAGTTTCAAATTGTTTTCTGAAATCCATTTTTGAATATATGAAAAAGAACGTGTTTCACTATTTTAGAAAACTGAAAATAAAAAATATTTTAAAGGAAAGAGAACCCAGCCAAAAGTTTTCTTCATTTTCCAAATACAACTGGATAAGTAATATTCCCCTAAAAAATCCGCGAATTTAGTTACTTTAATTAGATGATGATAATAATAATAGCATTAAACACCAGCACTTATTGTTTTTTTAAGTACATTTACAAATCTGTATCATAGCAGTACAAATGCGTACATATTTATCATACTGAAACATAGAGCCAAAATACCCCATATAGGGAATCGAACTTGAGACCTCTAAGCCCCAGTACCTCAGCTTAGCCCCCTAATCAAATGGGCACTTATCATTATCTCATAGAATCATGTATGTGTGTAGAAAACTAATTGAAAAATAAAAATGCAAAATAAAATAAAATAAAAAGAGATCTTTTTATCTCCCTAAATGAGTTAGGGTTTTTTTTTTTTTTTTTTTTTTGGGTGCGGTGTGGTGGGGGGTTGTCTTCCCCCTTAGCCACGATGATACATGTGACAAGAAAAACAAATAAAAGAAAACAAAAGCGTGGAACGACTTTTCCTTCCGGAAACACGCCAAGCACATTACAAAGCCTTGCATGGAGTGTGTAACGTGAAGCTGCCACATACGCCATTTTGCATGATAAACCCTAATACGAAGCCGCCACGCATTTTTCACCCCATACCTCCTTTCCTAGTCCCTCTTCCTCTTTCCTTTATAATCCCTTCTCGTATCTATCTCCTTTCTCCCATCTTGCCCCCTTTTCCTTCAACATTTCTCCCCCCATACCCTCCACCATACTTTTCTGTTCGATCTTAATCATAAGCATTCTCTCTCTCCCTCTCTCTCATCTCATGGGTAGTATTTGTGCCGATCACCATCATCACCACCACAAGAAAAGTTTAAGGGAAATCGATATCCCTCCCCGGAAGCTCTTGAGCAACCGTTCTCCCGATTTGGTCATGGCCGCCGACTCTCCCAAATCCACCGAAGATGGCATCTTTTCAAGATTCTTGCCGTACAACAACACCGAAGATGACGATTCTCACCCTTACTCTTCCGATCGTTTCAGGATGTACGAATTCAAGGTGAGAAACTGCACCCGCAGCCGAAGCCACGACTGGACTGATTGCCCCTTTGCTCATCCCGGTGAAAAGGCCCGCCGGAGGGATCCCCGGAGGTACCATTATTCCGGCACCGTCTGCGAAGAGTTTCGTAAGGGCCATTGTAGCAAGGGAGATAACTGTGAGTTTGCCCACGGAGTCTTTGAGTGCTGGCTTCATCCTATGCGATATCGAACGGAAGCATGCAAGGACGGGAAGAATTGCAAGCGAAAGGTTTGTTTTTTCGCACACTCGACTAAACAGCTACGTATTCTGTCTGATACTTCTTCTCCTCCTCCTGCGTTGGATTCTCCGGTTGATCAGAAAAAGTACAAGAATAATATGAACCACTGCTGTGTTTTTTGTCACTCTATGATTGCTTCTCCTACTTCTACTTTGGTGGGCATGTCCCATTTGTCGTCCCCACCAGTGTCGCCACCGATTTCTCCAGTCAAAACGCCGGAATTTTTCCATAGATTCGGAAGCCTCGAGAATTCTCCCCTGAGTGAGTTTAGCTCCGCTGGGATGAGTTACAAAGCTGCCCTGACTGAACTAATGGGAAATTTGGAAGCCATGAATCTGAATGAAAGTATTGCTGCTGCTAATTCTTCTTCCAACAATGCGAATTTCTTCAATCTTGAACATGAACAACAATCCCAATTTCTGCTATCTCCTTCAACCCCAAGCGCCAATATTTCATACTTCACTGGAGATTTTTCCAGCAGGGATTTGATCAATGACGGCAACAAGAACAACATCAATGAAAGTAATATGGGTGGGCCTGATCTGGGGTGGGTTAATGATCTTTTAACCTAAATAATTCTGGATGGACCACGATATGGTGGTCAGTGATGGATCTTGATCGAAATTCCAAGGAGACATTGAAGATTTTTGTACATGAGGGCCGGGCCTGAATCTTTCAATTATTTTGCGTAATGTTAAAGATTTTTGTTGATGTATTTGAAATGGAAATTATGTAAGTTGTAATGTGGATGTTATTTTATAAATGTATTTTATTCAAGAATTGTATTTTGAATTTAACTTAGCGTTTAATTTCAATCTTCATTTAAATTATTCAATTCTCAGTTTAAAGTTTGATTATAATTAACAAAATTTTACAAATAATTGACAAATAATTTTAAATAAATTACAAATATACAATTTTACTAATATGTGTATCGACTTTACAAATATGTGTTTTCTCGTCGTTTATTATCAATTGTCGTAATTTTAACACAACTATATCCACTTATTTGGTCATTTGTTATGTATGATACGTGGTTTGGTACTTACAATCTCATGTGACACAAATGCGTCAATTTAAGGTTGCACGCAATTAAGGATTCATCAATTCTTGTCATCTAAGGACATTTGGATGTTCCATAGACAAACACGTGTATTGTGTACTACCCTTTCCGTTCTGTAAAGATACTTATATTTTGTATATTCTGCTTTCGTGATTTTGATCAAATACCAGATGATGTGATATAATATCAGGTTTTGTATTTCATCTTTACATCAATGACTAATGTTATGCTATATTACCATTTATTTTCATCCATTTATGTGTAATTGAAATATTAGTTTTTTTTTTCTTGAGACAAAATATTATTTGTTTGCCAAATTGCTAGTTTTCAATTTCCAATAAAATAAAACTATTAAACTAAAATAATTAGTAAATTAAGGAGTATTCAAGGACGTAAAACTTATTTTTTCAGTAGCAGTAATTGAGTTTTTCTTAATCCTATATTTGTGAGAGATCGAGGGAGTAGTTAATCGCCAAACATATATTGAGTACTAAAGATGTTAATTACATGAAATTATTTCTATGCATGGGTGAAGTGAGGGAGATTTTGAATGTTTCACGAAATGTACGAAAAGTGGTTGCTATATGTAGTAAAAGATAAATTTTGTTTTGAAAATGAATAAATAAATTAAAGTTGCTTTAAAAAATAAATTATTGTTATTATTATTTGTTTTGGTGTATGAAGACAAAGTGAATGAAGTGGCATAGAAGAAAGGTGGCGAACATGCAGTGCAAGATGTGGGGATTGTTAGAAAGCCGCGTTTGTACGTTTCGGCCAACAAAATTCCAACTTAATACGTACTCATCACTAAAGTTTTTAATTCATTTTATTTTATAATTATATATTTATTCTCCTCTTTTTTCTTCTTTTTAATTATTTTTAGTAACTTTAGTTTCTTAACGGCACATTTTATATAGGAGTCGAGATATGTTCGTACTAACTTAATTATTAGTTTAAAAGTTGAATATGTTTAGTCCATTTGGCTAGAGGGTTAAGTTGAGGCCATACGACCAAGTTCATGTGTATGGGGTTTGTTCCACTTACTGTATAGAAAATATGGTGTACTTTGGTAAAACTTATATATTCATGCGCATTTGTAGTGTTGAAATATATAATATAATTGTACTTTAAAAATCGTTTAATATATTTTTATGTTTCTTGGTAAATAAAAAGATGTTAATATGTGTCGACCAGATCGTGAAAGGAAAATTCACCCAACTACATGTCTGTTAAAAATATAAATAAAAAGGAAAAAGGAAATAAAGTTTAGAAAAGCACAATGGAAGTGGAAAGTTAATATCTGATGTTGATAGAAAAGCTTGGGATTAAAGCCATGTACCAACATAAATGGATGTGAAATCTTCTTCGTACTAACCTTAAAGTGGCCAATTAATTAGTTACAATCAATGTATTAAACTCAATGCATGAGAGCATCTCCAATACTACAATATTAAGGTAATATCTTTTGATGATTGGTTAAAAAAAAAAAAATGTATGTGTAGCATAATAAATGCTTAGAGTCCAATGCAAACAGTGTGTACCACGGGGAGAGATAGACACATATTTTGACTATTCTCCCACTTCTCTTTACTCTTTCTTACCTTTTTTTTTTATTTGACATTTTTTTTGCACAATGTAATTGATAATGTCTACGACTGGAATTGTCGTGGACATTGAGAAAAACATCAAATAAAGAGTGAAAAATGTAAGAAATAGTTGAAAGAGGTGAGAGAATATTCAAAATATGTGTTGATCTCTCCTTCCATGCATACTTTTGCGTTGAAAATGCTCTTAATATTGTTAAGCACATTATTTTTATTCACTTTCCTTTAATCAGCAAATTTTTGTTCCTTTTCTAAAAATCTAATAATAATAATTTCTCTCATAAAAACCATAGACATTCTTGCATTGGAGAAATTTTTAGTTGTAACGTCAATATCTTTTACCACCTGTGCACCATGCACATTGTTAGATACTACAAGTTCAAAGTTAGCACATATGGTTCCATTTCAAAATATAAATATATAGATTGTGGGAACATACTAAACCACGTGAATCGACAGCCAACCAGATGGTAATTCACAAATCTAATTAGATCTCCATAATCAAAATTCATGAGATGAATATGCACCAAAAATTGTGATCAACGGAATTGCAAAACCTTGATTGCACAATACATTATGGAAGCCTTTGCTCCATCATGGGTGCTTAAAAATCATAAAACGTCTATCTCCTAGAATACAAGTAGATCAATAACAAGCTAGCACCAAACATCACCATGAATGTTTTCAACTTTTAAGGAAAAAGTTATTTGAACAATGAGACGTTAAGTACATAGAGAAAGGGAGAGAAATAGTGAGTGGGAAGGAAAACCGTGAATCTGTGTGATGGAACGTCGGGAATGACCCTTATATATAGGCAAACTTGTGACCATTCGTTTAACCTTCATAAACCATTCATCTAATGGTTACTATTAATATCAGTTACAAGTGCAACAATTAATAATATAAAGTATCACATTAACCAATAGTTTTAATGAGTTTAATAAATTCACAACTTATTTTGGTAAAACTTGGATCCGATTAGACGCCAAATTTCGGTCAGACATTCGTACGAAAATCATATTAGCACGTGAAAATAAAGGATCGAGGAATAATTTGAGCCGTTATATATATACTACACTGGTTTAAATCTTACAAAAACGTAGCCATTCATAAGTCATTGTCAATATAATATTCGAAACCAATGCCAATGGCATTCACATAAACACATAAAAACCTAATTTTGATCACATGCCACATAAAAACCATTTCATTAGGGTACAATTTGAGCATCAATTTCTCATTCACGCGCTTTATTTGCCTAAATTTTCCAACAAGAAAATCACTGGTGATGATCTCTGTTGGATTTTACGATGTGGATATGTTTGATTGGATAATTTCTATTGTAATCATTAAAAACTTTACCTTCCATAAGAAAAAGAAAAAGAAAACATTAAAAATCTATTTGTTTTCAGATTTCCGACAGTTTGTTTCCATAAACTATAAGAATTTTTTTGCAAAGAAAATTGTCGCGTTGAATGTTTTCCAAATGTAGAAAACTGATGACAAGGATGTTGGGTATGTTGCAAAAATAATTCAAAATTGAAAAGGAAAGAAGTAGGAGTTTTGAGAGGAAAAGGAATCCAAATCCTAGAAGAAATTTTCTTATCTTCTAAGATAACGAAGCCTATAAATATAGGTGTTTTCCCTTCTTTGATACACATGTGAGTTGAGGGAAAAATTGGCGAGTCTAACACTTTGAAGAGTTTTCTTGTAACTCTTTGTAATTTGTTCAAAATTTAGAAAATTAGGTATGGTAAAGCTCGGGGTTATTTTTTTTAGTGTCAATTGGGTTGGGTCAGAGAATCTTGCGAAGAAATGATATTGTTGAACAAATGATATGTACAAGCAACATGGGTAGCAATTCTTGCACACTGTCTCCGCCATCTTAGCAATACTTCGATACCGATCAGATACAAAGCAAAGTCCATCCCTCTCACTATATGCATCTTTTAGTCTGTTAAAGAACCATCCCCAAGCCTCATCATTCTCAGTGTCCCCAATGTTGTACCCAAGTATATAAATATGGTTGTTACCACCATACACACTATTCAAATATGTTGCATCCACCACAATAACTAGTCTACAGCGTTCCTAGCCTTTTATTGACGATCCTAATGCAACAAAATAATATTTGAACCGGTGTTCCTCATCTGTTTCTATGCTCGTTATTGACCCTGGATTAACTTCAAACAACTTGTGAAAATATGCTGGTAGTTTTTTGAATGATTGAGAAGGTTCACCTCTTATCATCATTAATGCTTTCTCACGTGCTCGATATACTTTGTCGTATGATAGCTGAAGGTGTAACAACTCTTTCATGTCTCTTGCAATATCATTTTCTGTATATATGATTCTCAAACGCATAAACTTATATTTGACAAGATAAGATATCAGCTCACTTGTTCCATTTCTGTGCTCACCACCTAATAAATCAAATGAACAAGTATGCCTTCCCTTAATTTTATGGATTTGGAACATCTCTGTATTATGCATAGTAGTAGCTCTCAGTTTCCAATTACAATTTTCTACCTCACACCTAATGCAGTATAATGATTTGAGATCTGACTTATACACCCTAAATTGGAATCTCTCTGTTACTGCCATCAATGACAAGCTTAAAATCAGGATTTCTTTGTTGATGAATATTTGACCTTCACAATACTTGAGCTTTCAACCTGAAAAATTACCTCATACATCCTTTCCTTGTCTTGGTTGACTTTGCTTATTATCTTGTCACACAACTCTTCTCCGACTTCCTCTGCTATTGGTAGTGTGGTATGGGGTGGTATCATTGTGTTACTGTCACCCGATATCAATGCTTGTAACATGCTCTTAGGGATTTCAATGTTACCCATCCCTGTGTCAATATCTGACCATGGCTAGCGACAGCACTCAACATAAATAGGGTGCTAATCCATTGCTTTTGTTTGGTCTTTTAGCTGCAGATAAAATTCAAAAGAGGAGTTACTTGATATCTTCATGAATGCATCAGTGTTATATATTTCGTACTAATGTGGTCTTCTGCTGATATCCCAATATCCTTACATACAATATCAATGAGATTTTCATAGGAACAATTTTTCAGTAGCAAATACCCTGCCACTAAATAATCTCTAAATTGGCTGTCAGACGTCCAATGGCCATTATACAAAATGACAATTCCAATCCTTATCATTTCAATCCCTTTTTTTCCTTCTTTGAATTGCGTAGAATTTCTGAACGGATGTTGTAGTATTATCATATAAGAGGATTTTTGCAGAGAACTGTGAATGGATTTTTGATAAATTTTATAGGAAGGCATAAATCTTGGGACAGTATATTAACACCTGCAGATTTTGTTGTTGTGATTTAGATTTTCTATTTCTTTCTCTTTCCTTAAAAAAATGGAAGTAGCGTGAATTTAGGGGGAAATGACTTGAGATGTAGAGGTGAACATGTGCTTGTTTGATCTCCACTTCTTCAGTTATTTTCTAAATTTGTAATCGAAAATCAGTTTGAATTAAATGATTCCATGATTTTAGATTTTTTTGCTCCCCTTTTATTACGTCTACTATTAAATTTGTATATATTACACATATATATACACACAATACAATATTATATAATATAAAATATATGTTATTAAATTATCCATGAAATATATATATTTTTAATTTTAAAACAAGTAGGGTAATTTTGTTATTGATTGTGGCAAATTTCCAATTAGTTTTTACTTTTAGGGTATCAATCAATAGCTTGTATAATTACGACCCATTTACCTAAAGAAACCGAAAAAGAAATAGAGTACTAGAGCATTTACTTATTAACAAGCCCAATAGACCTATGGCCCTTCTTGAGGACCTCTCTAACCATAACCCCTTTTCCTTTCTATTGCAAGGAAAGAAAAGCCGTGTTAGAAATGATATACATGAGGAGGGTGAAAAGCAATCTAATGTTGAAACTGTTGGGAGTGTAGAAGAAGAAACTTATTCTAGTGATGAAGAAGAGCATGACAGCTAAGAGTAAGAGGCTCAAAGCGTCCTAAACTCCGCCCAACATTGATGATTATTATCATGGTGTGGAATGTGAGGGGAAATGCTAAAAGCAATGCAAGAAGTAGAGTATATAGGCTGATACATAAGCACAAACTAAATTGCCTAGTGTTGACTGAACCTATGGTAAGTAATAATAAGCTTCCTCCTCTGTGTTTAGTGTTGGGATTTCAGCATTACAAAACCAATGAAAATGAAAAAATTTGGATCATGTGGAAGGACAACACCCAATGTAGCATTGAATTAGTGCAGGATCAACTCATCCATACTAAGATCTCAAGCCTTGCAATTAGTAAATCCTTCTTCTTCACTGCCATATATGCTGATTGCTATTATATTACTAGAAGGACATTGTGGAATCAGATGGGTAACTTGGCTGATCATTGCACTGATGCTTGGCTTGTTGCTGGGGATTGCAATACTATTGGATTCTGCTCTGACAGAAGTGATAATTCAATCATATTTGACTATGGTTCATTGGATATGTTTACTACTGGATATGCATTTACCTGGTCCAATGGAAGGCTTCTTGAAAAATTAGATAAAGTTCTCGGCAATACTAATTTTGCAAATCTGGCAACCAATTGCCAGATTTCAAGTCTCCATTCTAGACGTTCTGACCACTGCGCACTTCTAATTGAAAATATTAATCAAACAACCTGGGGTCCATCTTTATTCAGGTTCCTAAATGTGTGGGTAAAACACCACACGTTCTACAACATGGTTGAACATGAATGGCAGAAGGGGTGTGAGGGAAATGGAATGTGGAAGTTGTTTATCAGCCTGAAAAGATTCAAACAAGTTATTCAAAGTTGGAACAAAGAGGTTTCCAAAAACATTCACTCCCAGGTTGTTGATGCTGAACTAGCAGTGGAAAAAGCTCAACATGAATTTCAGATGGATCCTTCTTTCACTAATAGAGAAGAATGGAAAAGTACCCAAGCGATATTAAATCAAGCACTCATTTTTGAATAAGAATTTTGGAGACAAAAGGCAACAGTACATTGGCTCCAGTGTGGTGATAAAAACAGCAAATACTTCCATGCAATGGTTAACAAAAGATACATTGAGAACATAATCAATGTCATCAATTAGCAAGACAGAGACCTAACTATAGTAAAGGAAATATATGACTCTACAGTCCAAAATTTTCAGAGTCTGTATCAAGAGGAAAATGATGAAGAAGATGAGGAATTTTTTTTCTATTATCCCATAATAGGTCACAACTGAAGAAAATGCGATGCTTATGAAAATCTCTCAGGAAGAGGAGATTTATGACACCCTTTTCCAGATGAATGGCTCTAAAGTTATAGGCCCCGATGGAAGGATGTTGGCCTATCTTGAAGAATGATAGCTGTATGCTATAAAAGAAGTATTCATGGGCCAATATATGCATAGGAGTTTCACCAACACTACCATCTGTTTGATACCAAAAAAGGACCATCTCCTCAACTGGAGTGACTACCGACTTATTAGCACGTGTACTATCTGTAAAAGGCAGATCTCTAAGATTCTGGCTAATAAGCTGGCCCTTCTCCTTCCCCAGCTCATCAGTCAAAATTAGAGTGGATTTGTGAAAGGTAGGGAAATATGTGATAATTCTCTTGTTGCTCAAGAACTGATACACTGCCTGAACATGAAAGTTAGATGAAATAATGTGGCAGTTAAACTTGATATGCACAAGGCATATGATAAGGTCAACTAGAAGGTCCTCTGGATGGTGCTCAAGAGGTTTGGATTCAACAAACAACTAATTGATATGATCGAGATGCATCAGTAGCGTCTGGTATTCTATCTTGATCAATGGTAAGACTCATAGATTCTTTATGGGGAGAAAGGGGCCCATGACAAGGTGACCCACTCTCTCCATCACTGTTCATGATATTTGTTAAAGTCCTATCAAGAAACCTAAACAATCTTTTTGAAAGAAATCCAACCTGATATTTCAGTTATGAAGGCAACATTGGGATATCCCACCTTGGATTTGCAGATGATATTATCATCTTCTCCAATGGCCAAAAGAGGTGCATGGAAAGTATTGCTGCCACACTAACATGGTCTAAAACAAGTCCAAGAAAACTTATAAACAGGGAAAAGGATGGTTTCCTGGTGGGCAATAAAACTCTACTGCTATGATTAGGAACGTTCAATAGATCACAAGTTTTCCTCAAATATTTACACCCATCATCTTACTTTGGAATTAAGCTTCACAATGGAAGAAGCAAGAGAAAAATCTTCAGCCACCTCATCGAACAGGTCAAAAGAAGAATATCTGGTTAGGAAATAAGACTACTCTCCAGTGGAGCAAGAATTACTCTTATGAAGAGTGTACTTTGCTCAATTCCAATTTACTCACTACAAGTCAGCATTCCTCCAAAATACATTTGCAAAGAATTGGAAACACTTTTTGCTAAGTTTTTTTGGGGGACTACAAAGGAAATTAACTAAGCTTCATTCAGCTAAGTGGAGTGACATTTGCAAACTAGTTTTTGAATGAGGTATTGGGATTAAAAGAATCAAGGACCTCATTGATGGATTTTCCATACAACAATGATAGAAATTTAGGAACCAAAATTCTCTTTGGGTAGGATTATGTAAGGGAAATACCGCAGAACATCCCATCCAAGCAACATTGGGGAAAAACCATGTCACTCAACTATATGGAAAAGAATAATAAGGATTGCTAACATTGCTGAAAAACAAATTGGCTGGAAACTTGGAAATGGTGAGATTTCCTTTTGGTTTAATCATTGGTGTGGAGGAATGGATACAGAGAAGAAATTAGACCAACATGCTTGTAAATGATTTCTATATTGCAGATGGCTGGAATAGAGATATTTCTTTGAAAATTTAAACATGAAGTCCTATGAGGCAATGTCAGTCCAAATAATGCTTTTTCATTGGTCCTATTCTAGCAAATAGGTGAAAGTGGGCCATGTTAGAACAATTCTTCCTTATTTGGTTTTATGGTTCATTTGGACTAGCAGAAATAATGTAAACATAAGGACATGAAAATGAGTGCTAAAGATATCATTGAAAAGATTAAAAGAATGCTTGTCCAAATGAACGCAGGGGACCTTATTAGTGCAAAATGTTGGAAAGGTGATGAGCAGTTTGCTAAAAGGATTCAAGCTCATATTCAGCTCAGGAAAACCAGATGGATTGCAATCAAGTGGGAATGTCCACCTCAAGATTTTATGAAATTTAATACTGATGGGTACATATGCAGAGAAACAGGCTATATAAGTAGAGGTGGATTATTAAGGAATGCAAATGGAGATATGATAAAAGGTTTCTACTCTTTCTGGCATCAGGGATCAATGTTGGAAGCTGAGCCTAAAGCAATTCATATGAGCCTTGAAGTTTGCTACACGGTTCAACATTCAAAATCTTATTATTGAAATTGCTTCTCTTGAAGCAGTTAATTTTCTTAACATGAAAAAATGCCCATGGAGACTCTACAAGTTTTCAGACATATTCAGCTAGGGGCCAATAGGTTTAATGTCAAATTTCAACACATTCCTAGAGAGGGTAATTTGGCTGCAGATCATTTAGCTTATTTGAGATTTAAACAGAAAATGTTCAAGGAAGTTGCAGATAGCACATCCAATTTACTTAAAGAAATTGTGGCGAGAAGAGAGATCATATGAATAGAAAATATGTTGGATAAATTTGCTGATGGGGAAATAATACAGTAAACAAGGAAAAGTTAATTTAGAAGGGTGTTTTGAATACCTCTATTTTCATTGTGAAAGATTTGATTCCTGCTGCATTGAGTGGCTCTAGGACTTTCTGGAGGGATAACACACTTTCTCCACTTTTACTTCTTATTCTAGAAATGGTATGAAATACCCTTTTTTAATCTCAGCCTGGATTCCTGGATTTACACAAGACTTCTTCCCCATTCTTCTAATTTCGGAAACAGTCCTCACATGGATTTCACTTCTGATTACTACCCAACAGTCCCACTTGATCAACAACTTCTTCCATGGATTGTGGTTCAAGTCTTTCAGAAGAACCATGAAATGGAACAGCCTAGCACTCCAAGAGTAGGTATCTTCCTCACGGATATCAGAGTCTTTATTTTCGACGTGGATACGAAGGATATCGATCTTACTAAACGCTATGTCCGAGTTGAAGACAAAATTCTTAACTTCTTTCTAAAACGAAATCCCCCGTGGTTAAACCTCAATTGTACCCAATATCCTCCTGGTATTCATTTGAAGCCGGATATGGACATCATTCTTGACCCAACCTACGTGAAAGCATTGTTTCCAAAATCCACAAGATATAGGGAAATCAGAGACAGTTTGATTTCTATCGAAATCTTTGAGATGGTGCACCATGCCTCAATCCAAAATTGAATTCTACTAGATACTCTAGAAGACTTCACCATTTTCTTAAGATTCTACCCCTACGTTTCTAAATGGCAATTGGGTCGACGGATTTTTATCAAAAAAATTTGCAAGGAGCACCCAGTCCACCTTATTACCTTTGCAATTGACCATGGTTGTAAGACCCAGAAGGTGGAAGACGTGGATTTCATCGCCTGAGTTTGTTGTGAGACATGGGTTCTTCGTTCTTTACTTCTCTGTGATCTCTAAATGTTCTTTTCCCTATATCTTTACGTTCTACATTCTCTTTCTTTTGGTTGGACCGGGTCTTTTGAACCTTTGGGATTTAGTGGGCTAAAGATCTGTATAGGATTTTAATCTAAAGGTCTTGCTTTTGTCTGGCCATGTTTTTATCTTCTGGTTTGGTCATGTTTCTTGGCCCGCCAAGTCTAGTCTGACCCACTGTGTTGGTAAGTCCATTTTCATTTATGTCGTTGTAAGCCGTAGTCTATGGGTGAGTCTTTACTTTCGTTGTTAGACCATAGTCTGTGGGCGAGTCTATGTGAGCTTTTAATTAGTTGCAGTGAAATATCATGTTTAATAATAAAAAAAAGTGGTATTCAGATCATTAAAATGTAATAGTTACTGCAGCGATTAGTAGTTTTGAAATGAATTAGTTGTATTTACCGCGGTTAGTTACATATTATGTTCTCTTTTTTTTTTGGTGATTTTATTCTATTATGTACTATCTAATTTGTTAATATTATTTTTTAGGTGAGGCAGGTCTTTTTATACAACCAGACTGATTTTTGATGTTGATATGCCTCACATAGTTGATTTTCGGGGCAGCTATTCTCCTGTACATTTCATTGAACTATTCCTATTGTGCTTATCTCATTGCGTATCTTAGTTAATTGTGCCTTATTTTTTTTAATTATTGGAGGCTGATGATTGGTGGGGATACTTCTTCACAGAAATTCAGCTCAGTTTCATCTCCTAGTGTCATGTCTAAGGCGGATAAACCGGACTCTGGATCAGTTAAGCCATTAAAGGATATATTCTAGTCAAGTGAGGTATTAATTAATTTTCCATGAATCAATTTTATAAATTTTTTATTAATTTTCCAGTCAAGTAGATATTTAGTTTCTATTTCCATGGTTAGGCTAGCTGTGTAACATAGTGGTGTATTTATTATTTCATGTGAATTAGGCTAGAATATATTGGATAAATGCTAATATCACCTTTGTGCTCTCCAAAAGGGACTGATGCAATTTTGGATGCACCAATGATGAGTGTGCTAAGAATCTCACATGTGAGGGGGCCTCTTTCAAGTGTCAAATATGTAAAGCCACGTCACTACTGGTTACATGGCGATACATGTTAAAACTGTGGATCGAGGATAATAGGCACTTTGCCACGGTGATGGTGTGGGATCGTGAGTGCCAACAGCTGCTTGGAAAGCTCGTGCATGAGATGCGTGGACATTCAGCCCAGGTAGATGGATCATTATTTTTTCCTGTTTTTGATAATTGAGTTGTTTGGTCCTATTTAATTTGTTTAATTTTTCTTTCAGGACCATACCTATAGGAGTATGTGCCTGAAAGATGATCAAAAATTAGTTGATAGGTGGCTGTCTTTTAAGGTCCTGACTGAAATGAGGGAAAAAGCTGAAAATGGCAGACAATTTTCTGTCTTAAAGGTTTCTGAAGCAAGGAGGATAATCAAAAGTATGTATGTACTCATGACGGAAATAATGAGGTTATCTAGACTCCAGTTTCAATGTGTTTGATTACCTTGAAATAGTTCTGATTTTTTCTTTTTTTTGTTTGTTGTATTTGTAGGACTCTGACTCTGAATTCTTATCAAATATAAAGCTTAATTTAAAGTAATTTCTTCATTGTCATTTTGAGCAGGTGGATGAGTCTTGTGAAGACATCGGTCAGTCAACCATTGTTACCCCTTTAAAACGGCCTCTAGACGGTGAACAACCCTAGATGTTGGTGCTTCATCAACTCAGTCTTCTTCCAACAAGGTTAATTACAGTTGAGAAGTGAAACTTTGCTCATGATAGAGAATTAAACAATGATTTCTTTTAAACTATTGTTGGACATTGCTTCTGTTTTTTATTTTGTCTGCTGGGTTTTATTCATTGTTGTGGGTGTCATAATAGTTATGTTGGTTTTTGAAGTTCTGGATGTAATAAGTGATCGCCTGGTCCAACATGATTTATGGTGGTGTCAACTGAAATTTTTTGCTGATGGTTTTCATAACAGTTATGTTGGATTTTTAAGTTTTGGATGAAATAAGTAATCGTTTGCTCCATCATGATTTTGGGTGGTGCCAACTGAAATTTTTTGCTGATGGTTTTAATCTCTTCGTTAGTTGGGTGAAATGTTTTCGCCTTTACTGTACATTTTTTTCGTGTCATTTCTTGTGCTTTTGCTCTATATTTGTAGGGTTATTTGACACTGATCGAGTAGCGTGGATCATAATTATCATGTTGCTTACCCAACCTAGCTACTGGGCTGCTGAGGATGCAGTGTTGTACGAAGATTAATTATAAGAGATATTTTATAGAATTTGTTCTTGCACTTTGATAGCTTAGTACTTGGGCATCTCAACTTTGTATAACTCATTCATAGATTGTACTTTTTATTGTATTCGTAGGTACTCAAATTTAATGACTTTATGCAGCTGTATAGAATATATTTTTAGGGCCTACTTATTGTGTTGTAATTTGCATCAATAAATTTTTCCTTTTTTTCTAGTAGTCAAATCCATTAATAAAAATCCAATGGTCAGGATTTTCTTTGTTCCTACTTTCATGACTTAACTTTATATTATTTCTATCATTTTTTTATTTGGTTGTTATCTGTATGCTCTATGATCCTATATATATATATATATATATATATATCTCGAAAACATTGAATCAGACATTAGAGCATGATTAATTTGATCTTTGTGCATTAATTTAATTTCCATGAAAATGTAAATTCTAGCAATTACGAATATTAATTTTCTATTAACATACAAACTTAATGACAGATTATGAACCCGCATAATTTAATTGACTACGACTTGTTATTTTTAAAAGTTTCTTTTGGAATATTCATAAATTTGGGTTAAACTATTAGGCAGATAAACAACAGATAATTTATGAATCATTGCTAATTATCAATAATTAATTCTAATCAACTTAGTATTTGAGACAACATAATAACTCAATTATAGTGCATTTAAGTTCATTATTATTTAAAGATAATCTAATTTATTTCAAAAGCTTCATATTATATATTGGACTCATTGAGATAAGTTCTCCTATTGATTAGGTTTTTCCTTTTTTTATTTTTTGTTAATATTTCATGTCATTTTTAACTTATCCCTCTTTTTTATTCTCATACTGGTTATTGTCTGTCTCTCTTTTACTTTCAACACTCTATTATATTATTTGATAAGCTTATTTATCTAATTTTTTATTCCCTTCTTGCATTGTGATCTATGGTTTAATATTCGGTTGTATCATTTGATATACCTTTACAACTCTGAGCGTGGAGTTCATTCTTTCTCCTTTACCCAAGATATTTACTCCTTTACCTTATTCTTCTTCCTGGCTGAGGTATGCTTTCTTTATTTTGTCTCTAAGATTATGATTTATATGTTTTCACCTACTTTATTTTTACAAGACGATGTTAATTACTCAATTGTATTATTTTATTTTTAATATTTATTTCAAATAATTTATTTTCACTATGTACCGTTGGTTTTGGGATTGGCGAGCAAGCCTCACTAAGGAAGGGGAATTAATAGTTGATTCTATAGTTTTTTATCCATATGCTAGAGGTGGATGTTGTTGAAAAAATAGCTCCAAAAGTTGAAAAGATGGAGGTTCCGATTGACAAGAATGTGGAACTAGTTGGTGCTTCGAAGGGAACTAGTTTCGAGTTATGTGAGATGATAAGTTTGAATAGTATGAAGAAGAAATTGACAAAATTTGGTGATGTGGCCTCAAGAGTTTTGATGGAAAAGGTGAAAGACCACTAGCTATAATATGGTTGTGGACTACGTGCAAGGGAGTCCAATTCCTTGATGAAACTAAGGATTCCAACATGTTGGTGCACGTCTACAATGGACTCTAGTTAGAAAATAATGACATTAACAATTTTTCAATGGGCTTCAAAGGAAAGTTCACTTGTTGAAATCTATTTGAACGATTTGTAGGAAGATTTAATGGGTAATGCAGTGAATTCAACAAACCGCTCATTATACTTGATGCCAAAGAATTGCTTTTATATTGAGCGTAGGAAGGCTAGAATTGAGAACGAGTCTAAGATTCGAGGGTGCATCTTCTGTGTCGCGAGGAGACTTTTGAAGATGAGAATTCTAGAAGTTTTGGTCCATTGTGTCCTTTATATAATTTAATTAGCCAGGGGTTTAGGATTCATAATATTTAATTATTTTCTTATTTTATTTTCTTATTTGACTTCCAAGTTAATCAATTTCTATATAAACCTTAGACAAAACTCATTGTAAACCGGTTATTTTTGAATAAGAATTGAGTGCCTTTCACTTTGCAATCCAAAAATTGTTGATCTGTTTGAGTTGTCAATTCTCGCTAGATCAATTTCCCCCCTAACCTAAATGTAGTATTCCACATTAACACTATAAGCTTAAAAACATTACATATGTTGGAAAAATTCTACGTTTATAGAAATGCTACATTTGTCGTCTTCTTTTTTTCCCTCCAAATATATTTGTCCATTATGTGTTATAAATAACTCATCCAATATCTTCCAATTTGAGCCACTGAAATGGATGCCCTACACAAAATCACAACCATCCATTTTTTTTTCCATTTTTGGTAGAAGGGTATTTTTGTATTTATACCAAACAAAATAGGTATTTTTCCAAACCCAAGTTTTTTACCATTTTTCCTTATCCAAATCCAAAAATGGCCTATTTTTCTGATTCTCCCTATTCAAAAATTTAATAGAATTCAAAACAGCGAGTGAAAATCTGAGAATGACAGTACTAGAAAACTTAGAGATGGATTTCCCCTAAACAAGAATAGATAATATACAAAATTTAGATGTACAATTTGGAATAATATCTATAAGTCTAAGAAGGAATAATTATATAGATAGAACACCAAGTTTAGATATAACATGAGAGGTAGCCATGACTAAAATACATAGAAAAATACCTTGAATGAATCTGTCAAGAAATAATGAAACAACTCTGTTTATACCTAGTCCTCTAGTCAAGTCTGACGGGTGAAAAACTTGACCTGGACCCACAAAAAGATGGCCTGGTCTGGCCCCCCGGCGGTGACCAAGTACCTATAGGTCTATAAGGGTTGACCAACCCTCAATTCTGGGAGTCCCGCTATGGAGAGTATTACTCTCCCCTTAAGGAGAGTATAACTATGTGTGGCTATATCTGATTGGGACTTGGGGGATTGAGGGTCCCTCAAGCTCAAATCACAGGCAGCCACATAGGAGGTGTACTTTCCTTAAGGGGAAAGTAATACTCTCCTTAGAAATTTTGCAATTCTAGACCTAATAGCTGGATGACTTGACTTGAAGGGGCTCTCAAGCTTGACTTGAAGGGGCTCACAGCCATTCCCCCTAGGTCGCTCCTTCTGGTTGTTAGGACCTCGAGCTAGTGACCTCACAGCCTTACTTCGTTCACACTGATTAGAGGACAAATTACTAGTCAGTCAATGATGCCTTACTTCTTTAGAAATAAGTTATACTAGCATTAAATAAAGAGATGGCCCAAGTACAGCATGACATCATCCCACAAGTGGGCAATCCGAAGGCAGGTGAAGAAAATACCAACCAACCGTACTTATAAGACTACTTATTTAGGCAATCATTAAATGCATATAATCATCACAATCGTTCCCCTCTCATGCTGTAAATAGAAGGGAGATGTAAAAGACAAGGAATCCCTCTCTTTCTAGCAAATATTTGTCTTGGGTTCATTTACTTCCCTCATTAACTCCTCTTTTAAATTCTCCGAAGCTACCAAAGTCTCGAGCATTTATTACTCGAAGTTGGCCAAATACTAATTTCCAGCATATATAAATTTGTTTGTTGGTCAAGGAGGAAATTTGATATTTAATGAATTGGCGCCGTTTATGGGAATCCTTACTAAAATCCAACTCGAAAATAGTTAAAGTTAAAAAGTAAGTCGAAAGTATTCACAAAGCCAAAGAACAAGGAGTGATGATGTAGAAATGCCACCAAGATTCCAAAGAAGGCAGAGGAGCACTACCAGAGTGCAACCTTCACGACTTGCTACAAACTCCAAGATGAAACTATTAAGAAGGCAAGTGGAGGCCTAGGCCCGGGAAGTAAGACGGCTATAAGGGCAGAAATACCAGCAGCCTCTACACCTCATGATGTTGATGATGAGTTTTCTAATGACGACATTTTTGGAGAGCTGAAAATGTGGAAAGAACATCCCCAAGAGCTGACCCTCCATACAGCATGTGAGGCAGCGATTTATTTTCACTCCCTCAAATACCTAAGGATCAACTATGCTCACAAAGGATCAGCTCTACTCATACCAAGTGCCAGAGGTCGCCGAACTCCCTCAGCAGCTTCGGATAAGGACAGTGTGTTCCAGAGGCTAAGACCTCAACCCCGATGAGGTCTTTATATGCCATGAATTCTTAAACCACCAAGACCTTGGATGAGACGCCAGAGACGAAGAAGCCTATCTCTGAGCCCGTGATATAGCCACGCTTCCAGTCACCCGTCAAGGCTTTATAAAAGTCACCCAGTCGATCTTCAGTATGTCCACGAGCTAGACAACCCGAAGAGGAAATTGAATAACCTCGAATAAAAACAAGTGAAAAGAAAGGAGGCCAATGATCTCTAGAGGCAGCCATCTCCTTTCATTCCATCCATTAAAGAGGCCTTCGTGCCATCCAAGATAAAGCTCCTTCATATAGAGACCTACAATGGGGCAGCAAACCCTATCACCCACATCCCAGATATATATCTTAGATGGAACTCCACAATGCCATCGAACCTGTGATGTGCAAAGCCTTTCCATTGACATCAAAAAGAAATGCACAAAATAGGTACGGGAACCTAGCCCTAGGATCTATCCACAGTTGGGACCAGCTCTCATCTGAGTTTGCTACTCAGTTCATGGGCTCTAAAGCAGGGACTACACCTAAGGAGATGTTGGGGATAGTTAAGCAAGGAAAGTTTGAGTAACTGAAAAGCTAGCTAGACTACTTCAATCGGTAGATCATGACCTTGGAGAAAGTAGCACATGAGTCCCTACTAATTGCGGTCAAGTTCAGGCTGTGTAAGGATAAAAGTTTCTGATAAGCTGTGCATGATGACCCACTGTGCACCTACAAGGAGCTCCTCCGATGGGTTGAGAAATATATAAATACCGAGAAGGCGATAGAAGGAGCCTAAAGCTGACCCACCAACTAGGGGTGAAAAGAAAGATTCAAAAGGAAAAAAGGATCAACGGAAAGGCAAAGGGTCGTCTGTTTCCTCTAAGCCCTTCACTCAACTTAATGCCTCTAATAAGCATATTTGCAATCTGTTGAAGAATGATCCTATCTTAGCCATGTCTAAGCTTATCAAGAAGCCATCAAAAGATAAAAATCAGTCAAAGTATTGTAAGTATCATAGAACAACGAGCCTTAAAATAGACGAATGTTGTCATCACTGGCAGGAGATTGAGAAGCTTATTGAAAGAGGGCACCTCTCTAAATATCTAGCCAATTTCCAAGGGTAGGAAAGAAAATCTCATCCTCAAGTAGATCTCAATGCCTGAGCTCCGCAAAACCGGCCTCGAGCTGAAATCCGCATCCTAGTGAGTGAAAATTAAGGCACAGAGCGTTCTACGTGATACAGGCGAGGTCTTGTGAAAGAAGTCCAGAATTGCTATCAACTATTCATTGTTCAGGCGCCTTTAACTCAAACAAGCTCTTTCTCTTTCTGTAATGAAGATGCTTATGGAACTTTGTACCAATATGTTGACGCTCTGATCATAATTATGTCAGTATCTGCAATCTAAATCCACAAGACCTTAGTGGATAATAACGGTTCCGTAAATATTCTATACTGGAAGCCCTTCCAATAGACGAATATTAACCCCAAGAACCTAAGGCCATATGGGACCCAGCTCCAAGGCTTCACTGGGGATTCCATCGAAGCAAATGATCAGATCACACTGTTGGTGGAACTAGGAGAGAAGCTTTGCTAACGGAGAATCATGACAGACTTTGGGGTCGTTGATGCTCTTTTCAACCATAATGTCATTCTGAGGAGAACAATTCTATACGAACTAAGGGCAGTGACTACAATGTTCCACTAAGTAATGAAGTTTCTAATCGAGTACAGAACATGCGTTGTGAGGGGAGATCAGCAATAGCCTACGAAGCCCCATCTCTTCCAGAGGTCCTAACTTTAGACCCTTGATCTGAGAAACCCGCGACCTCGGCAAAGTCAGGCAATGAACTCGAACACGTCAGGCTAGATTAATCATGTCCTGAGGTTGAACTATGTATTGAAGCAGAATTGAAGGGACCAATGAATCCAATTTCTAAAGCAGAACTTAGATGTTTTTGCATGGACCCACGAAGACATAGAAGCAATTGACCCAAAGCACACCTGCCGCAAACTCAGCATAGATCCTAATGCAAAACTGGTCAAACAGAAAAGGCGACCTCTGAATAATGAAGGATATAAAGCCTTAGCCTTTGAGGTCAACTAGCTCTTAGGAAACAGGTTCTTAAGGGAAGCCCTATATCCACAATGGGTAGCCAACCATGTGCTTGTCAAGAAAAGCACCGGGACTAATGTATATGTATCGATTTCACTGATTTGAACAGGTCTTGTCCAAAGTGCCTACACTAGCTTTTGAGCTTCATAGATGCACACTTAGGTTATCATCCGATTCGATGCATCCAAATGACTAGGAACACACCTTTTTCATAACATACAAGGGTTTATATTAGTATAGAATGATGCCCTTTGGACTAAAAAACACTGGAGCTACATATCAACATTTTGTGAATTCTATGTTTAACGATAAAATTGATAAATCTATAGAGGTTTATGTGGATAACGTGCTCGTCAAAAGCCTACAAGCTAGGCATCACACTGAGGATCTCAATAGGATGTTTCAGGTCTTATGGCACTATAGAATGAAGCTCAACCCGAAGAAATGTTCCTTTGGTGTGGCATCAAGAAAGTTCCTTAGATATATGTTGAATCGATGAGGTATCAAAGCTAACCCCAACAAAATCAAAGCATACTAGACATCGAGCCCCTGAGGTTAGTTAAGGAGGTCCAACAGTTGATAGGTCAAATCGCTACACTTAACCATTTCATCTCTCGATCAGCTGATAAGTGTAAGAATTTTTTTAATGTGAAAGTCTAAGGGGTTTGAGTAGATGATGGACTACCAACTCGCCTTTGAGGAACTCAAATGGCACTTATCCTCTTCTTTGGTATTGTCAAAGCCCTACCATGAAGAGGTACTCTCTTTGTATCTAGCTATTCCAAAATCATCCATCAACGTAGTTTTTGTCAAAACTGAAGGATCTGCTCAGTTCCTAGTTTACTATGTTAGCCATTTGATATATGTTGCCAAACTCAGGTATCTGTTGATGGAAAAATTGGCCTATGCCTTAGTCATGGCATCAAAGAAATTCCGCCCATATTTTCTCGAGCACACCATTGAGGTCCTAGTCAATGCACTTCTAAGGCAGGTGTTACAGAAATCATATCTATCAGGACACTTGGTTAAATGGTTGGTTGAACTCAGCCAGTATGACATCCACTACAAGCCAAGGACAACCACCAAAGGGCAAGGCTTAGCTGACTTCATAGCAGAGTTAAACCTATATGTATCATATCAAGAGGACAGTGAGCTCTTGACCTAGGAGTTGTTTTGGACGGATTGTCAACAAGTCAAGTGTCATGAGCTAGAATTGTCCCTATCAACTCGTATGGTTCAGACCATTGCCAAGCTACCATATTCTGGTTTCCAGCAATGAACAACAAGCCCAAGGAAGAGGCCGTCCTAGCAGAAATCAGTATGGCCAAGTTAATAAGGATAAAAAAGCTAGCGATTAAGAGTGACTCTTAACGGTTTATGAAGTAAAAGGTGAGAAATTGTCTAAGGAAAAACTAGGGGCAGATTTGTCCTGCCTAGACTGGTACAAAATCATACACATCCCAATATTAGAGAACAGTCATGCCGATGCCTTAGCAAAGTTAGCATCCCAATTGGTGAGCATCTTGACCTCAACCATTGACAATACTAGATTGGCCGCCATGGAAATTGATGAAGTAGTAATTAGATCAATCCTATCATCTAGTACTTGAAAG